>JAUTXW010003464.1:362500-582739 GCA_030620095.1 Kuschelorhynchus macadamiae
ATTAAAAACCCTACTTCACGTTGGCTTTCATTTTCATGTCCGATGCAAAAGAAAGTAATCTTGGATTTTAGCGTTATTAGGTTTTCTCCTTTTTTTTCTAATTTCACATAGACCAATTATGCCCAATTTTATATTTTGGATTTCATTTTCCAGATCATAAAGTTGATCTTCGGATAATAGTGATCGGCAGTTATAGGTTGCCAGCATGATGTCATGTTTTTTTTGATTTGGTGTGGGATTCTGAGAGTGTTGCTCTACCCACCTGGGGTACTATATTTCTAGTACTTGACTCATTTTGAGGGGTTTTGGCAGAAACTACTGTAATACATTTTTAACCTAGTATTTTTGGTGCACAAAACTCATAGAATACATTTAATTGGCCACGATTATTCCCTGCTAGTGTGTAAACTACAATTATATAAAATATGTTACCATTTCCACACACCTGGATACAAGCACTATTCAAATCTGGAAAGTCCTCAAAGAAATTAATTTCTCTTACCTTTAGATGGTTGATCACTGCCAGAAAAATACCTCCACCTTGATTTTGTCCACTAGTTGCTACATCACCGTCCTTCCTGAAGGTATTGTAATTCATATAAAATTTATTTGTGGAAACTGATTTATTCAACCAGGTTTCTGTAGCTGCTAAGAAGTCATAATCTGATACTGACATGTAGATCGGCCAGTTTAGGTTTTATGCCCATCATGTTTTGATAGTACAGGATGTATTTATTATGCCCAGTATTATTTTATTATGTCCTTCCACGAAAAAAACAATTTTGGCTAATTGGATTATCTAGAGCATTTAACTGAGATGACAGTATCAGTGAAGTTGGTAATCCTGGCAAATGCGGAGATAAGTTTTCGGTCTCTGACCTACCATTTTTTAATAAATTTGTCAAGCGAAGTTCAAACGCATCTGGGAATTATTGCTACAGCAAGAATTGTTTTTCTGAGAATATGCAGATTTAGAAAAAGTATTTTGCTCTTCTTGTTGGTCATTACGTGGAAAAGACATAATTGAAATAATTTGTACTTTCCCTTTGAGGTAAAAGAAGCCTGTTTATTATGTTCAATAAATAAGTGTCAAATGAGTCGGTGAGTCTTTTTACTTTCATACTGAAATTCTAAATGAGGTCGTTCATACTGCTCAATCAATTTACAGCATAGTGAGGTCCAACGATTACAACATTAGTACGAGTCAGCTCATGCAACAAGTTATTAATAAAGTTTTCATGCATGGCGGGATTGTTTTTTAAGCTATATGAACGTATAAAGAATATAACCAAGTCTTTTTTTGTCAAGTGTTTGCTAAGTTCAATGTACTTCTTTAGATCTTTAAAGTTGGCGTATCTTTTCCATTAACAATTAATATTATAGCCAAAAGGTACACACTTTCTAAGAAGCGTATGACAGCCACGAACATCTTTCTCTTCACCGACAGAAAGTGGTTGACGATGATACTTTTGTATCGGCTGTGGTGGTAATTTAAGTGAATCTTCGTTTCTCTCCTTATGGATACCACAGTTTTCAAGGCCAGGTGCATGGTTATCATAACTGGTTTTTCTTTTCGAACTTGTTTGGATTGCAGTGCTATAGTGGTGTTATTTTGTTTTGTGTCTCCACATCCTTTATACTAGCCTTTCGTTCTTCAGTTTGTACGCTGCTAGTTTTGCACAATATATCTGTTTGTGTTTCAAAAGTGATAGTGCAGTCCGTTTTTTGTGTCTGGCCCTTATATACTTTCTGAAGTTGCCTTTTAAGACAACTCTTACTTTATATATAGAAAAAAGTCGCTCCTCAAATATTTAAATCATTGGGACTATCTTTACTCCAGTTCACTACTTCCTATAAAAAAAACAGGACGAACTTTCTCCGTAATTTAGAAATTCATCATGATTATATCGACAGAGTCGCTGAGTATTGCAAATCGAAGTTTAATAGTCGCGAAGATTTATTAATTTATGAAAATTTATCACAGGGATTTTGGGCGTGACATTTTCAAATGGAACCAATTTGCTCGGATGCACTGATTATTTGCTTTTAACGGTCTATATAAATGAAAATATTGAAAGTTGAGTTTTGGCACACCATTTTTTCTTTGATGATATATCAGTTTATGCTATAAAATATAATCATTGAAATTCATACTCGACAGTGGTGTTAGTTGTTTTTCGCTCGAATGTAGTAAATATTCCATTGAGCGATAATGTACAACTAGATTTATTGAATATACAAGTTAGCCCATTTTATAGGTCCTGGATATAGTAAATTTATTTTTACACCGAACAGGTTTGTATAGATTTCTTAGACAAGTATCAATTTTCTTAGTTTAAATAGGATGCCTATTATTACAGAGTTCTCTGTCCCAAGAAATAGGTAATTTTAATTTTTTAACTATGTAATGGTTTAAAGCATATTGAAGGCAAATAATACACATGTTTATCACATTTTGCGTTTTCCAAATATGCCTATTTTTACTTAGCCCATATGGTGCATTATTAATAAACTATATCGGCTATATTGAAGTATTGTAATCGTAAAATTTTCGAAAAATATAAGTTGGGCTTTTCGACGTTGTGTAGAAAAAAGAAATATGTTATTTAATAATAAATATTTTACATATTTAAATTTGCGCGCATCAACTTGAGAACAGTCAAATCGATTCATATTAAATTTACACCAAAGATAGTATACGACAGGGTTACGCATTGAAAAGATTTTGGGTGTCATAGGCATAGACCCTTGATATTTTTAAGGGATATAAAAACGCAAAAAACAAATCATATTTTTATTCAGCAGTTGTTGGCTAGAAAACTTCTCCTCTCAATAAATTCAACTCCCAAAATGTAACGGGGTTAATGTCTTGGGTGGAAATGTTTTTATCCTGATTGGCCAGTTTATTTGATGTGGTGCAAGTTTTTAACTTGAAGCTACAAAATGAGTTGACGTCGTTTCCATATAGACATTGTTGGAAATTCTCGAACCGACTCATTCACTAACTCACAATTATATCAAGGGTAGCAATAAGTGCATACTGGTTTAAATAGCTCACGAATTTATTCAGTTTTTGTTGTATTTTGCGTAAATCGGTGTTTTTTTTGATAGTATACTTTTTGTGAATGCTGCGCGAAGCCAACTGTGTTGTTATTGAGGTCATGTAATCAAGATTGCCAGTGTAAATCGTCAAAAACTAGCATACAAGTTGTACTAATGTGTAGATATTTGTGAATATATTGTTTCTCTGCAATTTGTGTTCGCATAGTTCTGCTTATTAGGACTATAAAACAAAAAAAAAACATTTTCAGATTCGATACTTTGCTGGTTTATGAGATAAAATTAGTGCTTTATGCTTTATTTGGAATAAATAGTTCCATATTGAAATAAATAATTCTTGATTGGTGTACCTTTTATACCAAGAGGTTTAATACCTTAATATAAATTAACTTATTATTTTTTTACTAAAAATCGATAAAAATGCGCTCTCATACATCTTTATCAAAAGTTCTTTTAAAAGATATATGTTTCATTGCAGAAATATATAATTTACAAAAATAGAAAGTTAAAAGAAGAACGATTATGTCACAACTAGCTCCACATGGAAATACCAATCATTGCTTGTTTTTGTAATTTAAATTAATTAAAACGATTCCTTCGATATAAAAATGTCTTTTATGAAACAGTACTACAAGTTAAATGTAACATTTAGCACCACCTATCGGGGCTCCGGTGATTTCCGGCTGCAAACCCGTAGGTAATTTAAAAAGATTTTAGCACCATCATGCGGAGAGTAATGCGGGTTTGGAAATCACACAGTGGTGCTAAATGTTACATTTAACTTGTAGTACTGTTTCAGTATGATAGACGTTTCGTTTTCGATTTTGTCATATCGAGCAATCTGTTATTTTTAACGACAAGTGTGATTGGAGATCAGAAATCATGATCGAAAACATTCTTCTTTTAATTTTGAATACAGAAATTATATAAATGCTATTATATTATTATTTTTTTATTAATTTTCCAGTCAAGTTGTGTTCTTTTAACATATAGCAGGTACTTTATTTTACTTTATTTAATTTTAATTTTTGCTCGAAGTTGCTTTTTTATAAATGCAAATCTTAACTTTGTCATTTAATCTAAAAGTTATTACTTAGGTATCAAAAGCCTCTGTAGTTATTGTTTTTTATTTCCGTTTTCGTAATAAAAGTGGTTATATTTAGACATCTTTTGTAATCTCCAGAATACATTATTATTTAATTGAAAAAAAATTACTAAAAAATCGTAATAGGTACCAAGTTTTTTACATTCTTATTTGACAATCACTTTACCTATTTGCTTTTTAAATTAATACATTTAGATACCCAAATTATTGAAAAGTGCTTATTTCTATTTAACTATTTGGGACATCCTGTCTTAAAAGAACATAATATAACAAAATTTTATAAATTAAGAAGGCACTCATAGTAAAATATCTTTGTCTTGAGATAATGTTTAAATTATTTCCTAATTTATTTTTATGTCCAAATATAAATTTCTAAAACATTTTGATGAGCAATTGACCTGAACCTTATTTGCGAAATACATTTAATGTTGCTCTATTAATAATATAAAATTTGTCAAAATGTATTGCATTAAAAACCAAAACAACAGCATCAAAAGGCTTAATCATATCATCCTCCTATAGAAATAATGCATGAAACTTGTTTCGAATATTCCATTGCCAGGCGACGTCACTGCAGCAAGATTCCGCTAAACTGACGGAAATAAATCGCCGATGTAACTATCCTCTAAAAACGATTTTTTCGCCATATTTTTAAAACCATTTATAGTTAAATTTCGAAAATCGGTGTGCTGTATAAACATTTGATGCTGAATAATAATTTTGAATTTTCTAAAATTTTATCAGAGACTTCACATACCGGGAAGGTTAAGGGTGAAAACAACCCTATTTTTTACCCTTTATATTATTTAGAAATTATTAAATTTTAGACTTTTTTTAACAGGTACTCTTAGTTATTCGATGGTTTACGAGAAAAGCTAAAAACTATCCATAAGCAAAATAACCACAAATGTCGGTTTTGCTCCTGTTGGTGTGGTTTTGTGTATTAATTTTGGCGCTAGTTGTGCTCGCCTGTGTTGACGGTAGTGATGAAGACCTTAAGATAGAAATACGCATCTATAGTTAGCCAAATTTCATTGCTTTATCGATCATCCCAAATAAAATCCACTTTCTACTATATACTAGTTCTTGCCGCCTTAATATTTTCCTACGTTTGATTTACTATTCTTGGGTTATGCGTTTCGCCACAGTTGGGTATATTCTGCTCCGTGGTAACAGAGTATAAAGTCAAAGAAATATGTTATTTAATAATAAATATTTTATATATTTAAATTTGCGCGCAACTTTGACTTGAGAAACCTTAAGTCAAAAACACATTAAACTGCGTTAAATATATAATAGTTTAAGTTTAAAGAAATATAATAAACTAAGCTTCAGAACTGAAACTTCAAGTTTAATGTATGTGGTGTACAAAAATTGGAAAAACTTCAGAAAAAAAACACCTTTATTTTTAAAGGGATAAAAGTAAAGGAAAAGAAAAAATAATCATTTTTTTATAAATAAATTCAACTCCCAAAATGTAATATATATAATATATATATATATGTTTATATATATATATATATGGCCAGTTTATTTGATGTGGTGCAAGTTTTTAAATATAAGCATATATATATATATATATATATATATATATATATATATATATATATATATATATGAAATGTAAATAGTTTTAAATTATGTAGTTTAAAAAGGCCTGGGAAACCGGTCGAAACAATTAGAATTTCAAGATTTTTTAAGCGACCTGTACGCTAAGTTTAGGCGAGAAGTTTTTTCATGGATTTATTTATTAAGCTACAAAAAGTTATCATTTTCAAATAAGTATTTGTAAGATTAAAAATATTATAATAAAAATCAAATTTTCAATAGTAAGCTATTATATTTATAGACAAAAAATTATTTCAAAACACTTTTTTACTTTTATGCGTATCTTTAAAAATAAAGGTGTTTTTTTTCTGAAGTTTTTCCAATTTTTGTACACCACATACATTAAACTTAAAATAATTTTTTGTCTCTAAATATAATTTTGTAGCTTACTATTGACTGTATTGATGAACACCTTAAGTCAAAAACACATTAAACTGCGTTAAATATATAATAGTTTAAGTTTAAAGAAATACATATAATAAACTAAGCTTCAGAACTGAAACTTCAAGTTTAATGTATGTGGTGTACAAAAATTGGAAAAACTTCAAAAAAAAACACCTTTATTTTTAAAGATACGCATAAAAGTAATTAGGAAAAGTGTTTTGAAATAATTTTTTGTCTATAAATATAATTTCATAGCTTACTATAAAAAATTTGATTTCTATTATAATATTTTCAATCTTACAAATCGCAGGTCGCTTAAAAAACTTGAAATTCTAATTGTTTCGACCGGTTTCCCAGGCCTTTTTCAAACTACATAATTTAAAACTATTTATATTTCTTACGTATATATATATATATATATATATATATATATATATATATATATATATATATATGTATATATTTTTTTTTTTGCTTTGTGTTCTTTGACCTTTTTTTCAATATATATTTATCCTAATTTTTCTTGGTTTGAGGTCAATACATTAACAACAAAATTAGAACATATTTTTAAACATATATTTTGTTTCTAAGGTGACGTTTCGACCATAGTTTTGGTCTTTTTCAAACCTAATATTTGTTTAGCACTATTTTTTTAAGTTTATAAAATACTAAAAATTTAGGACTTACCATAGAACGTAAAATAGTTGAAATAAAAGTACACATAATCCACATATCTGACATATACTACACATATTTAATTTACATTTTAAAAATATTGTGGACGTTTATTACAGACAAATTACAAACTACTGAGCGAACACTGTTACAGTAAAGATATATACAATTTATTTAGGTTGTTTATGTCTTTTTTATCATTTATGGCGTTTTTGTTTTTTTGAATTTCAGCCATCTCAAAAAATTCTCTTTTTTTCAGAGAGAAAAGAGTAATATAATATCTGGTGCATAGAGAGAGTTATTAATGCACAAAGTTCCCGAACAACAAACACCAACAATTATGAACCGACAAGGCAACAAGTAATCTTACCATACATAGATCACAACAGACAGATCAAGAAAATTTTTAGAAAACTTAACATATAAACAATACACAACAACCATAGGTAAACTACTTGGAAACCCAAAACACAAAATCAAATTGGAAAACCACGGAGTACACAGTATTCCATGCCAGGACTGTGAAAAGCTGTACTTGGGGCAAACTAACAAGCGAATATCAGCGAGAGTAGAAGAGCATAAGCTTGGCATCGGACGCCAGAAGGAAAGCTTTGAAAATGCCAACTGTGACGACAGTAGTGAACGAATGTACAGCCGGAATGAAAAAACATCGTATTTTTCCATCCGTGAAGGACTAAGAATCTATTTAATATATTTTCAATATATGTTTAAAAATATGTACTAATTTTTGTTAATGTAATGACCTTAAGCCAAAAAAAATATAATTGAAAAGAAGGGTCAAAGATTAACGAAACTATAAATATATATATATATATATATATATATATATATATATATATAATATATATATATATATATATATATATATATATATATATATATATATATATATATATATATATATATATATATATATATATATATATATATATATATATATATATATATATATATACATATATATATATATATATATATATATATATATATATATATATATATATATATATATATATATATATATATATATATATATATATATATATTATTTGATACTTCTAAATCGTACTGTTTTTTAGATATTGAAATACAAATGTGTAGGAAATACATAATTTTGATAATAATTATGGTGTGGTAGTGTTGTATACTGTACTATGGTACAAGAATATCTAATTAAATATTAATTAATAAAAGCCAACATACGCTTTAAAAAAACACACTAGTTTGAGTGAATATCTATTTTATACTGTCCCAAAAAATATCGCATATTACAATGTGTTGACCAGTTTGGTATATAAAAAATGGTTCTTATTTGGTCAATATATTAGTAATAGATAGTAAGGCGTAGTATATGGTATATTACGTTAAAGTCATATATTACACCTTCCTCATTAATTTATAAGTAAATATATTTAATCTAAATGCAATCAATTTTAAGCGAGAAATAATCTCTCGACAGGCTTTAACTGACTTCGACGCCTTAGCACTTTATTTTCACTATTTCTCACTTCTTGCGAACTACTTAATGCGCACTCTTCACTGTCACTTCTATTACAATTTCCAATATCCTTCTTTTTAAACGTGGAATAATGGGAACATCATTTTTATTTTGAATAAGAATTAAAATTGTTTCAATGATCAATATGACGTTTCAAATTCATTCCACAATATGTTACAATTAAATACGTTATTTTACCAAGTGCTTCAACTATTTTACCTGGTGGTGTCTTAGTCCTAAAATCTCTAGCGTAAACACTATCACCCTCGTTAAAATATTTATCTTTGTAAGAACCAAAATATTTTTTCTGAGAATCTTGTTTATTCTGGACCTTATTAGAAATAGAAGGTAATAATAAATCGAGTTTCGTTCTAAGATGTCGACCGAATAAAATGTTCCGGGAATTTCCCCGTATTCCGATATAAAAATAAAAATTTATTTATAATTACCTAAATTAATATCTATATTTAGATTTTCATGTCGAGTTTTCAAAATCACATTTTTCATTATTTTAACTGCACTCTTTGTCAACCAATTAGTAGTGGGAACATAAAGAGTCCCTGTCAAATGTTTTATCCCACATTCTGAATAAAAGGTTTAAAATTCTTACGATTTTGTAATTAAAGGCCGGATCTAGCAAAAGGACCTCTAAAAATTTGTATCGTCTTTCTTGACGTTAAATTACTAACTTCGAATCACCCTATCTACTTAGATGTAGCATCTTGTCTAGGCGTGTCCAAAGAATTTTCCCACACTTCTATATAATATATATATATATATATATATATATATATATATATATATATATTATATATATATATTTGTTGATGTTTTTGGAACATTATTAGCGAATATTGCACAAGAATCGTATTTTTACGTTGTAATTTGGAAGGAATAACTAATCTTAAGCCCTACAATACGCATCCTTATTCACTACTTAACTCATGCTTTTTATTAAAATAAGGTTTAAGTTCTTCAGATAAGCAACTATTTGGCCATCCAAAAGGTATATAAAAACTTACTTTATTTAAAATAGGATATTTACCAGTCTCCTTTTTTACATTTAAAAAATTTCATGGCAGTTCAGAATCTTTTATTAAATGTAAATAAGAAAAATCTGAATGTGATTTCAATAATAAAATGTCATCGTCCTGACTACTGATGTTATTATTTTTTAGCGCAATTGTAGATAAAAATTGGCTGTATTTTTTTCTGAAATAACATATTGTATACATAATGTAAATGTAGACAAAATATGTGCTCAGCGAACGGCGTTACATACGATTAGCTGCAAAAATGGGAATTCTCTTTTTGTTATCGAAAATAGTTAACAAAGGTTTGTGGTTGATTACTAATATAAACTTTTGGTTATGGATATGTTGAAAAACCCGTTTTACGCCCAATATTATTGCTAACGCATATTTCTAAATTTCGGAATAATTAATTTGGGCTTTATTTAAAAGATGCGACACGAAACCAACCGACTTTTCCTGATTATTTTCAAAAAGATGGCTCAGTGTAGCACCTAATGAGAACTGAGAGGCATCGACAGTTAATTTAATTTTTTTAGATGGATAAAAAAGACTTAAAACCGTAGAAAATAATAATAATTCTTTTGCTCTTTGGAAACTTTTTGAATAATCTACTGTCCAGTGCCATTTGGCATTTTTTTAGAAGATTATGGTTTTAAAATTGATAAAGAATCTTGAATAAACTTACAGCAAAAGTTAATAAAAGAGTTATTCTTCAATAGCTGTAACTCTTTTTTCTGAAGTGAAGTCTTTCTTTATCGATTTTATGTCCAAGATATTGAACACAATCTTGGAATTAAAAAACAATTTTCCTTTTTATTTTTCAGACCGCATTCGTGATATGAAAAACATACTCGAGACGTTCCAAAAATATAATATCATTTTCCCCAGTCACCAGTATATCGTCGAAAAAAACCAACAACCCCAGGCATTGTAAACACCTGGTATAAGAAAAAAGACCTTTGTGAGTAGAGATTATCAAAAGTTTTCTAAATTCTTCGCTTATCAAAATTTGTCTTAGATAAATCTATAATGTAATTTTGTGAATAAACATTCAATACGCGGTAATAGAATATGACTACTTTTAAAATGAAAATTTACGGTAATTTTAAAGTTCTCACTAATGCGTGCGTATATTCCTATTAGGTTTTAAAGCTGGAACTATAGGCGTGGCCTAATCTGAAAATTATGTTTTAATTAATATCCCGTTTTCTACTAGTCGTTCGATTTCTTTTTCAATTTTAGGTTTTAACGCGAACAGAACTGGTCTTCCTTTGCAAAACTTTGTTTTTAAGATTTAACGAAACTTCGAATTTGTTAATACTTGAAATACTGAGGAGAGTTCGTAAAAATCTTAGAGCTAACAACGCTATGTATTTAACTATTTTCTAAATCGTTGCTTAATTTTCAAAAACCAAAATTTAACATGGATAATCTATTCCTACCTATCAATGTAGGGCCTCTATTTTTAATTATATATGTTTTTAAAATATATTGCTTTTTCTTAAAAATGATATTGAATTTCAAATATCTTAATGGTTTAAATGTTATACCAATTTCGTTAGCGATAAATCATTTTTATATAACTCGTTATTTTTAAAACGTTTAAGATATAAATTGCTGAATGTGCGAAACCTGTATCTATTTCAAAATTTAAGGAAATATTACAAATTAATTTAATAAAAAATGGTTACTAGTAGAATCTTCGGCAGTACCGTCCTTCATAAAATGATTACGATTATGTTTACATTGAAGTGCTAAGTGGCCCTTAATACCACAGTTGAGACAAATACAATTTTTATAAACACAATTATTCGACAAATGATTTTTATCAGGAAATGAACTTTTCTTACCACAAACATTCTGGAATCGCATTCTGAAAATAAACTAGCTCTGGTTTGATGCATACACCAAGGCTTCCCATTAGTTTATGATCCCGCAAGGCGGAATCCAAAATTTTAACTTTGGCCCGCCATTCTGCAATTGATTCGCATGGCAGGCGTTTACAATTGTAAAAATTAAGTTTTTCGGCAAAATAGGGCTTTACAGGTGAAAAATATTCCCTGGGCGTTTTTAATAACTCATCAACAAACTTGGATTCCGGTGAATCCGGCAGGCACAAACTACAAACTAACATGTATCAATCTTCCGAAAGAGTATTTAACAAAACTGAACGCTTCCGATCACTGTCCGTAATGCCTTTTACTACGAAAAAATGTTTTATTCGTTCACTGAATACCGAAAAATTTGAGGTTTTTGGATCAAATGCGTTGAAGGACCTCAAAAGTCCGACATATTTAGTTTTAACAGTTGATTCTAATGGTGGCGCCATTTTGTATTTCACTACAAATTCTTCTAAAATGCATTAATATGTTGATTTGTACTAAAAAAACACTGATTTGTGTTAATCCTCGTCGCCACTGTTGTATACTGTGCTATAATACAAGTATATCTAATTTAATAGTAGTTAATATAAACCAATATACGCTTTAAAATAAAACACACTAATTTGAGTGAACATCTATTTTATACTACTTCAAAAAAGTTCGTATATTACAATGTGTTAACCAGTTCCGTATATAAAAAAAGGTTCTTATTTTGTCGATATATTAGTAATAGGGAGTAGGTGCAGTATATGATATTTAACGTTAACGTCATATATTACAGGTAGGACGCTAAATTGTTTGTGTTTCCCCGGTGATATTTGAGTAAATTCAACGCCATTCAAGATTTGTTTTTGGAGTACCTTAAAATATTAAAAATCTTCCAAAAAACCTTTAATCAGCATTGTAAGAATGTTATGATTATTAATTAAAGAATATTAAAAACTTAGGAAGGAATGCCATTTGAAAAAAGCTGGTAAAATAATTTTTAATTTAAAGTTTAATAGGGCAATGGCACCCTGCCTCTAAGAGCCGGTACTCTCTAGCCTCTAAGCCTGATTAGTTCCACACTGAGGAGCTTTGCCCCAGATAATATAAGCGCCTAATCCTTGATTTGTTTTGAAACTTTCCATGTACCATATATACAATTTTTCGGATTCGTAATTTACTTAGTCCCAAAATAATGCTATGGTGAGCCTTATTCCTTTTGGAATTGTAGCAGAATATATTTTGAAACCTTTACCATTTTGTAGAACATGTACTCCTATCTCGCCCTCGACTTAACAAAAATATGAATAAGGTTTAGGACGATTTCTATGCCTACAGTTGAGAGATTCCTTACAGGTCTGATTACGCAAAGTCAGTCCTGTATTTGAATCCTGTAAATTTCCATGCGGTGCAAACGTGCGCTACCAATGGACCCCTTATTCATACACCACGCGTAACTTTAGTCTCGCTTTTTACCATCCGTGATTTTTTTGAGATGTGGCTCTCTGCTTAGATGGTGATCACTCGAGATTGTTTGATATTCCTTGTTACCAGTTTCTAAGACGGGATAGAGTAGGGAGATAAAGAGGTGTTGTAGCTTGCGTTAAAATCGTATATAAGATAGAAGTAATTACATTTGATTTTGAAATAAATATTCAGTTGAAATACCTGGCTATTAAAATAAAAATTAGCAATAAGACTGATATGCTTTCTTAGTTTTTTAAAGGCCTCCAACGATAATCTTTGCTCTAACTGAAAATCATTTTGATAATATATTTTCTTATTTATTTTCTATTATAGATGATATTTTTTGTTTTGGCGATTTTAAGTTAAATTTGTTAAATTTAAACAATCCATTATAAACTTTGTTTAATTATTGGCACTATAAGTAACATGATTGATGCAATATTTATAACAAATTGTGAACTCATTAATAGAAATGGTGTTATTTCTACAAATAATATCTCAGATCACAACACGATTTGTTGTGATTTTAATTTAGTTAGGTTGCCGGTTATACCTCATCTAATGCAATATAGATGTTTTAAAAATTTTAATTTAAATAACTTTGTCAATAATTTGCAGGGCTTACCCTGGGATATCATAATTTATAAAAACAAAATTGATAACAAAGTATTGTTATTGTTATAAGTGTATTTTTAATAACCTTTTTTTTAATGTTGTTTGATTTACATGCATTTTTCAACTTCTCTTTAAAAGAGATCTGATTAAAATGATTAGGTTAATTATTACCATAACAATGTTTATGTACCGACTATTGGTTTCACATTTAAAGCAAGGGTTTCCCAACAGGAATAAAATTTTAGGTAATATTAGAAGTCACAGGAATTGATGAAATTTCGCCAATAATGCTTAAGTATTGCAGTCCATTTAATGAATACATAAACCATATTATTAGTTGCTCTATAGAAAGGAATTACTTTCTGGTTCTTGGAAAATGTCGAATTGTGAACCATTATCTAAAGTATCTAACTCTTTCAGTTTGAATGATCTTAAGTATTTTTTAGGCTATTTCAAAAATATTTGAAAAGGTATTGCGTAAGCAAATGTATTACTGTACAGAAAATAATATAATTCCCAGCACACATTGCGGGTTAGGGAAGATTTACATCTATTGCGGTAAATAATGTCATTGATATAATTCGCGCACGTGATAAAAAAATGCTTAGCATTTTGGTGCTTCTTGATCTCTCAAAGGCACTTGATATTATTAATCATGGTTTACTTATTTCAAAGCTCAAATATTATGGTTTTAGTGTGAATTATTTTCATTTGATTAGGTCATGTTTGACGAAACGTACACAAAGAGTATTTTCTAATAATAGTTTTTCTGATCAGGCTTAGATTCTCTCGGGTTCCTCAGGGCTCGGTTTTTAGCCCGCTGCTGTTTTTGCTCTATACTTCTGACCTGCTAAAGTAGTTACATTTTTATAAGATACAAGCTTTCGCTAATAACACGAACTTCTTCTTTTGATAGATTAGATTTGTTTTGATTTCCAAACCTTTAGTTTCATTTTTAACGACCCCAATCGCTACGCTCCCAGTTACACCCTCAGGTGTAACAATATCCTTCCTAAATATGTGCCTGCCTAACTAAAATCTGCAGATATATCTACTAAAGCTTTAGCAAGATATATATTTTGAAAACAAAGAATAATCTTGGGATTAAACAAAAAAGATTAACTTTCAGTTTCAAATGATTATCGGAACTCATATTTAGTTAAACTTACAAAAAGTGGGAGTATTGAAATAATTTTCGAGTTTTTAGAAATTTTAATTAACATAAGTACCAACCTATGGTTTCAGGAATTGTAATTGTACAGGGTTTTTGGTTGTAAATGCACACCCGGATTAACGTTCTTATTCCTATAGATATAAAAAAAAGTTAAATACAAAAGCACGTACATACGGAATCTAGTTTGCAGATATATAGGGTGTTTTGTTTTTCTAAAATCAACATCAACTTTTTTGATGGTTTGTTAAATAGAACACCCTGTATATTATACCAACGTCCATCAAATGGATCTTTTCTTGCTGATTATAAATATAACAAACCAAGCTTAATACTGTTATATTTAAAGACATCCGAGAAATTTGACAAAAACCCTCTCATAAGAAACAATTTTTTAGAGAGAGAGACGTTCTTCTATATAGTGAAGTAAATGGGAATACATTGGCTCTTATCGCCGCGTTTCTCTCAAATTTCTCGGTTATCTTTAAACATGGAGGTATCAAAACTGTAATATTTTACTATATTGATGAACGAATAATCTACAGGGTGTTATATTTAAGAAATCAAGGTTGACGTTGATTTCAGAAAAACTAGACATCCTGTATATCTGCACACTACACAGAAAAAAGTCATATAATTTAAAGAGACTTTTGTATTTAATTTTTTTTTGATATCTAGAAAAATACGAGAGTTAACGTGGGGGTGCAATTATAACCAAAAACCCTGCACTTCTAAATCAATTTTTGGTTTAAGTTAGTTGCACTCTCACTATAATTATTGGTAGCCAATGTCAGTCTGGTTTATAAAATAAAAGCTTTTATCTAGAAGATGCCTGCCTACGTTATTTAAGATAAGAAACCTAATTAAAATAAGTAGTTAACTTTACCAATACTTCTCATAGGCAGTTTTATTAATACACTAATTTAATCGCTCGTCTCGCCGTTTAATCTTAATGAATGCTGGAATGCAGTAAGGTCTGTGAGGCGGTGTTAGAAATAAAATTAAGAACTACTTCAAACTCAAAACAAAATTATGTTTCAAAGACACACATTTTAACTGTCAATTATAGGTCGGAAAATGCCGCGGCCTTTCAATTCTGGCTATGATATAAGTTAATATCCGTGGAAATGTCTCTTTGGATTCCAACATTACTGAAAGACGGCAAAGTTAGGGGGTTTTTATTTCCATTTGTTGGGTCGTCTGCGGCTGTTCGGAATATAATCGGCCTTTGATTTTCACTACAAAACCATGCCGCGAATTTTTTATAATAAATAAATTGAAAAAAGTATTAATAATTTTAAAGTTAAAGATATAAAATTTTTAATAAAAAAAACTTCAATAGTTTAGAAAAAGTCAGACGTTAAGCCAACCACAAAATATTAACACCTCTAGAGCCGAAAGATCAGAAATTCTATTGACATTCAAAAAGAATACGGCTTACATTCTGCATCATATGAGGAAACAAATAATAAAATCCAGTCACGAGTCACTGAGTACACATCAAATATAGTAGGTAGGTAAATACAGACCTAAAACGCTTCCAGATTACGGAAGCTTTTATATCGAAAGCGTAAATTTGACACCCTACTTTTTTCCAAACAGTGACAATTGTCTTGATTAGAAAGGGGACAAAATAAAAATCTTTTAACTTAAATCTTTGAATCTATTTCTAGGTTATTCAATATCGGAGGAAGTTTTGTCGTTTATTAGGTACCAGAACCCACAGTACAGATACGTTCTATATTCAAATATGGCATTTTACCAAAATTTGAAGTTAATCGAATAAGTAGTTTTTAAGCTATGCCGTGAATTGTCAGACAAACAGACAAACCGAGTAATGGACTGACGGAATTGATAAAACAAATTTTTTTGGGAGGGATACTAAAACGTGAAGATATGTAAAACCTGAGAGGGTGATTTTTTCACGATACAAATATTTTATTTAGTACCACAGTTTTACTAGTTCATCTATATACCACAATTATTTATGGCACATAATTTGAAATCACTCCCAGAGCCGGATTTAAGAAGGGGCAGACTATGTTGCTGTACTGGGCCCTCACATAAGAGAGGCCGCCACACCTTTCAACGTAAAAAATAATACGGCATTCCGCATATTTAGAGAATTATCTTTATTTTATGCATATTTTATACTAAATTTATTTTATGCAAAGAGGTTTTTATACTAAAATATAAAATTATCCTACAAATAAAATATATTACTTAATTTATTAACTAGACACTACTCTGGAATATACCAAGGTATATACCAGGTATTTATTATGCACGCTTTAGCAATCATTTAGTTCACCTTTCCAGTAATTTTAAGGCAACAAAACTGACATCAATGTGTTTCAGCACTCGACTCTGTAAAAGTTGCTTTATGTCATGTGTTAGTTTAGTTAAAAGCGAGAATGACGGCAATCAATTTTTTAATGGGAAAAGTTTATTTTTTTTAGCAGAACGTTTCTATGATTCTATCGGTAATTGCTAGTGAGTAGTGAACATTATTTGCATCAAAACTTTCAACTAATTACAATAAATTATAAACTAAAGCTAAGTTTAAACTATAAATTTATAATTAATCAGCAATCTAATCACTACGTAGGTATTAGTTTAAAGTTTGGGTGGAGTATTTTGAGACTTTTGCATTTCACGTTTCAAATATCTTTATTAACTACCTACTGTATTACAAAAAATTGGTAATGCTACAAAATTATGAATTAACGCGTGCAAGCTTCATTCGCGAAAATATTGAAGCGGGCGACATCTATCAACGATTTTTAGAAGTAAGCTATTCTTTTTTATAAAAATAATTACCGGCGGTAAGTACGGCAAGCTTTACAACTAAGCGTGCTTAACGCAACAAACGTAACGCATACTTTTTTTATTATGAATACTTGCAGCTCGCAGGTTAGAAAATAATATAAAGTCGTAGACGAGCTTACAACCTAGTTTTTGACTTTAAGAAAAGCAATAAAATATGTTCTTTCTAGTACACACGATCAGATAAGGAGAAAATGTTAACTTTCAAATTAAGATTAAATTTACAATTTATGTTTTTTAAAGTAGGCTAGTTTATGGGTTTTCTAGTTTTTTTAAGATATAATAATATGCGACAGGCAATGTTGTCAAACATTCGTATAATTTGTAACGTTTAATGGAATCTTAGCACATTATAACCACCTTAAAAATAAACAGCTTTATGAAATTTGTCCCGCTTAGTTTCAAGTTACCATTTCGAGTAAAACAAACGTATATATTACTTTTCTCTTCTAGATTGTAAGAAAAGGCCAAAGGCAACATTTTATAAATAGAAAAATAGGAAATATACTTTGCAATAAAATTATTTTCTCAAATATGTATCTATTTACTTATAACTCTAACTCTCTTACTCTAAGAAAAAGGAATGAATTAAAGTCAAAAATGTAGATGTCCAAGTTTTTTTTCTCCTGCTTATTTCAGGACATGGACAATATTGATTGACATAAGAGTAAGCGAAATTATCGATGTGTGTGGTGCTCAAAAACGCAAACTCGCTCTGGAGAAGAATAAAAGATTTGCAGAACTTGTTACGAAAACCCGACGTATGACTGATTTTCTAAAAACTGCTTCCACGTCTACTTCTACTAGTAAAAATGAATCTTCGGCAGAAATACAAAACCACGAAGATGAAATTCTTGTAGAATGTGAATTATGCGAAACATCCAACCGAACATCCAACATTTTATAGTCCGATACAACAGAAATTGAAGAAAAAGATTTAGAAGAGAAAGAAAAGAAAAATTTGGAATCAGATTTTACCAAGTTTGATATTGGTCTATGGCTCGAAAGTATGACAAATATTGAATACCGGATTAGAGTAGGAAAACCTAAGCTACAATTTTGCTAAGAACAGAACTTTTAACATAAACTACCAGAAAAAACAGAAACCCGACAATGTACAATTATATTTCAAAGAAAGGGAAGCAATGGTGAAATACGTCGTTCATGGTTGTGTTTTTCACCTTTTAATGGACGCGTATACCGAGAAAGTTTTTTGAGCCGTGAATACTTCTGTATACCACCGTTCTTTGACAAAGCCAGTGACTCACTGCCAGTAATTTGTACATACATAAAACGAGAATTTTTTTCTAAATAGTAGGGGGTATAGGGTCCCCACATGAATTCTGCCCAGGGGCCTCCACACTCCTAAATCCGGCCCTGATCAGTCAAATAAGTAGTTCTTCGGGCTGTATTTTTAAATATTTTACTATGCCGCCATTTTGTTCGGACATCTTGGATTCGTACCAACATTTTAGCAGTTGATCCCCACATATTACTTTTTGTGCAAAATTTGAGATACATTGTATACATAAGTAGCTCTTTAGTAATATTTTTTTACATTTCACTAGACCGCCAATATGTTTTTCCTCATTGGATTTTTACCAAAATGTAACCAAGTCATCCCCATATAACCCTTAATTGTTTACCAAAATTCGAACTCAATCCGATAAGTAGTTTTTAGCTATGCATATTTTTTGGTATCGAGAGACGCTAAAATGTAAAGATATGTAAATCTTGAGAGGGTGATTTTTTCACGTCTACAAATATTTTATTTAACGGCCATTTGGTTCCGCCATCTTGAATTATAACCACAGTTTTACTAGTTCATCTGTATACCACAATTACTTATAGCACACAATTTGAAATCAGTCCATTAAGTAGTCTTTCAGGATGAATTTTTAAATATTTTTAATATTTTTTATATATAATATATATAATTATATATATAATTTAATATATATAAATATATATATAAATATATATATAATATAATATATATAAATATATAATTTAATTAATTTAAATATTTTACGAAGCCGCCATTCTGTTCCGCCATCTTGGATTCGTACCAAAATTGTACCAGTTAATTCCTACAAAACAGTTTTTTAACATTTTACTATCCCGTCCTTTTGTTCTGCCATATCGGATTTTTACCAGAATGTTACCAGGTCATCCCCATACGACCCTTATTTTTTACCAAAATCGATTAAGTAGTTTTTTGAAAAAACATATTTTTCGGTAACAAGGGATCCTGAAACGTAAAGATCTGAAAAATCTTGGAGGGTGATTTTTTCACGATTACAATACCTCTGCTTTACGACGGAAGTAAAAAAATGCAAAGTTAAATGTTTCTATTATAGGGGTCTCTTATTATGAAACAGAAAAAATATCTCCGAAATTTTTAAAAAGACGTTCTCTATCAAAAGCGCATTGGGAATCAGAACTAAGCTAACATAATTTTTACAATTAAACTAAATTAAACAGACATGCAAATTCGCACGCCTTAAATTTGCATTCCTAATAAATGTCTAAAAAAAGGTTGGAACATTTTACATAAATGAAATATCGAAATATAAAAGTAAAGGTGGTCCCCTATATATATTAAAGGTGCTTAAACTACAAATGGCCAAACAACTTTCGCCACAAAGGTCCTCCTCAACAATCAATTTCGGCCACTAGAATCATTAAATTATATGTTGTACTTTTTTCCTGGTATTGCAGCCTTCGACGGCTGCAAATTGGATGCGGCGTTAAAGAAGAAAATGGAATATTAACCGCTAGGTCCATTTATTTTTTATCTAAATGTATTTTCGATATGTAGCTGAAACCCGACACAAATATCTGGTAATAATTTTAAAACAGTACAAACTCGCTTTTTTTAGTCTTATTACTTGCTTTTTATGTATGCTCTCTCTCCACCAACAAAGCCTTTGGTGAGCTCTTGATATCCAAAAGTCCCTTACATTTGTAGTTCTTGAAATAAAAATATAAATTTGCGTATTATTTACATTTTTGTCCCTTGACACATCACAAAAGCTGGTAGCAAACTCCACTTTAATCATCTCTTACAATATGTTTATCTGTGCAGCATAGCCATAAATTAGGTGCATGTGCCTGCAGTATCATTTTAGCGAGCATTATCCTTGGTAATAAAAGCTGAATAGATCGTATGACCTCTTCCTTATTGCGCATTGTATGTGTAGATAAGAGGAAAGTTTTGTTATACTTATTTATATAAAAAAAAAATATTATTTATCCTTTGCTATTTTGAAATACTTTCACTGTTTTTCAACCCGTCTTTGTTCATATCTTGTTTTCAAGCGAATTATGTTAATCTATGTTTTTGAGGAATAATTTGTTTAGACATTTAACTTATGTATTTATTTATCTATGGTACTTATTTTTTTTTACTTGACATTTTCCCAAGACGTAGATACTTTTCTGCGAACTGAGAAACATAATTTAGCAAACAGTGATAATTCAGAATACGTTATTAATATATTATGCAAATTATATATTTAGAATATTTAGGCAATATTTTCATATTTTAACAGCTTTTGCATAAAGTTGCATATTTTGGATCATATAAAATACATACCTGTCATTTGTTAGACATCTAAAATACATTATTTCTCCAGTAAAAAATATATGGCAGTTGAGCAAGACCCCCGGTAGAAACCATCCAAATATTTTACTTTATTAGGTAGACAGAATTCTGAAATTATCTTTCTCGTGATAACGTCGCACACTATATAAAATATTATATCTTTATATCAGTCACGTTTAGCAGTTCATTTAGATGTAAACTATTTACACTAAAAACTGTATTATCGAGTTGTGCATTTTATATACGTTTTAATCTGATAAAGTAGTCTTGTGGAAAAAAGCCACATCTTGAATTAGCGTTAGAAGGTGATAGTGTTTTCAACAAAACATGCAGAGAGGCGGCAAATGTTTTAAAATCAATAGCCTTGATTGAAAATTTAAAAAGTACAGCCACAGATAGCATTGGAAGCTTTGTTGCCAAATATAAACGAGGGGTACAATACACTAGTTAAAATATCGAATGTATTGTCTGGTACCTTTTATGATAATTTTGAGATGTCTCCTGACACAATATATTTTGTCTGAGGTTCGTTGCCTATAACATCAGTCGATGTAGAACGTAGTTTTTCTAGATATAAAACATTAGTAAGTGATAAGAGACAATCTTTTTTAGTAGAAAATTTAGAAAAACGTTTAATAGTTTCGTTAAAAAAATAGTTTTTGCCATTATAGGTACACGTATTCTCGTGATGTTATTTACCAAGGAATCAAGGTGACAAAGACCAGTGTCTAACATTTTAATACAAATTTTTTTATGCTGTTTTCAAAAAGAATAACTGATTATTGGAAGTTACGATTTTTATTATCGCACATTTTTAATGGGACCCCCTGTATATTTTGTGCATATGCATATATTCTGCATATCTAGTACATGTATTCACAAAATCTATATACATGCGTATATTTCGTCTGTTTTTCACCTACATAAATCAGGGCTTTAATTGCCCGTATGTCTAATTTTATTTCCAATTATAGAAATCTATCTGATTTCTCGACAGTTTGCACGTTTCTGTTACACAAATTATAATTGTGTATTTTGCACTTTTTTGCAGCACATTGCATACTGCAGATTTTCATTTGAGAAGCACTGTGGGTTCAGAGTTAAATATATAATTACCAAAATAAAACTAAATATTAATTTTGGAATTATTATTTTTTATGTAATCCGAAAGAATCTTAAATCCTAAAATTTTTTTATCCAAATAATTTAATATAAAATTGAATAGAAAAGTTAATTTAGGGACGCCACGCTGTTTTTTATATTTTATTGGAAAACGAGAAATCAAATAAAAATTATTTCTAGCCTGTTAGAGTAGCTAGATAAAAACATGTTTCACTATGCAAGTAAATTTTCTTTACCCAGAACTTCCTTCGTTATGAATCTTTCCTTTTATTAGGAAAAGTGAACTGGGACCCACCTAAGCATTATTAGTACTAGTACATGGTCATTTAGTAACACCAATATTTTACCAGTTTAGTTTGTACCTATGCCACATTTGAATTTAAAATAAATTCAATAAGTAATTTTTGTATTAACACACACCGCCATTTTGTTACATCATGTTGAATTCGTACCAGTTTATCCCTTTATTACATTTAATTTTTCTGCAAAACTTAAATGTCCATTGAATAGGATTTTTTTTACGTTGATTTTTTTTTAATTTTATTTGGCCGTCGTTTTCTTCCGCTATCTTGAATTCCTACAATTTTACCAGTTTATCTCTATATCACATTTAATGCTTGCACAAAGTAGTGTTTTCAGGCTGATTTTTTAAATATTTTCTTAGGCCGCCATTTTGTTTTGGTATCCTATATTCATACAAAAATCTTACCAGTTCATTCCTATATAACACTTGATTTTTGGGCAAAATTTGAGGTAAATTGGATAATCAATTTTCAGTAATAATAACATTTCACTAGGCCACCATCTTATTCCGGTATATTGGATTTTTACCAAAATATTACCAGGTCATCCCCATATCACCGTTAGTTTTTGACTAAAATTTCAAATCATTCTGATAAGTAGTTTTTAAGCTATGCCGTGAACTGACAGACAGACAGACAAACCGACAGACGGACCGACAGTATTGATCAAACATATTTTTTGGCATCTAGGTACGCTAAAACGTAAACATATGTAAACCCTGAGAAGATCATTTTTAATGATTACAAATATTATATTTAGCCGCCATTTTGTTCCGTCATCTTGAATTAGTACAACAGTTTTACTAGTTCATCTGTATACGACAATTATTTTCAGCACGCAATTTGAAATCTAATTTAAAAGTAATTTTTCAGTCTGAATTTTTAAATATTTTTCTAAACCGCCATTTTCTTCTTTTTTACCTGTCGATTCCTACATAATACTTGATCTTTGAGCAAAATTTAAGATAAATTGGATAAGTAGTTTTTTAATAATAATTTTTTTGCCATTTCACTAAGCCACCATTTTGTTTTGACATATTGGATTTTCACCAAAATGTTTCCAGGTCATCCTTATATGATCTTTAATTTGTTCTAAAAATATGAATTCAATAGCGTAAGTAGTTTTTAGGCTATGCCGGGAACTAACAGACAGGCAAACAAACCGACAGACGGACCGACGGATGGTTAAACCATATTTTTTTGGCATCTAGGGACACTAAAACGTGAAGATATGTAAAACCTGAGAAGATAACTTTTTCATGATTACAATTATTTTATTTAGACGCCATCTTGAATAAGTACTCCAGTTTTACTAGTTCATCTGTATACCACAATTATTAATGCCATACAATTTGAAATCACGCCCTTAAGTAGTTTTCTATTCTGAATTTTTAAATATGTTACTAAGCCGCCATTTTGTTCCGCCGTCTTAAATTCATACCAAAATTTTATCAGTTGATTCCTACATAATACTTGATTTTTGTGCAAGATTTGAAATAAATTGGATAAGCAAATTTTTAGTAATTTTGTTTTGCCATATTGGATTTTTACCAAAATGTTACCAGGTCATTCCCCTATGACCCTTAATTTTTGACCAAAATTTGACGTGTATCCGGTAAGTAGTTTTTTAGCTTTGCCGCGAACAGACAGACCGACAGCCAGACAGACAAACAGACGGAATCGAAAAAACATGTTTTTAGGCATCTAGGAACCCTGAAACGTAAAGATCTGAAAAAATTTTGAATACAATACTTCCCTTTTACGAGGGACGTAAAAATATAAGGTTTATTAATAAATAGTAAATCGTTTCAAGTGCAAAAAATAATTTAAATAATTCAGCTGTTAAATATCATAATAGTTTAAACGTATAAATCAAATAAAACAATGTATCTTATCAAACAAAGTCAAGTTAAACAATGAAAAATTAATAAAATAAAAATTTTATCTGGACTGAGTAAATCCTTCCAGACAAGATAGAACTGCATAACAGGAACATACCAAAATCGCAGAAATAAAGAGCATTCTAACACTACTCGATCAAAGAAAAAGGTCTCTATGAGGGACAGGACAACTAATGAAGTTTCATTTAACTCATATGAACATCGTTTGCGTAACTCGTGGTGTGGTAGGGTAGCGCCAAAACTCAGAACTCAACTCCCATGTGGCTGCTACAAAGAGAAAAAGCACAGAACAAACTAACAGCAAAGTAAGATCCCTATTAGTAGGCAATAAATAAGTGTTTAGTTCGGATATTAACTAGTTAAAAAACATTCTTAAAAAGTGTTAATATTAAATTAATAAAATTTAGTAATGTTTTCTGTGTCCAGAAAATAAAGTGCAAATTTATGAGGATTTTAGGTTTATTATGAAAGAGATTATATATATATATATATATATATATATATATATATATATATATATATATATATATATATATATATATATATATATATATATATATATATATATATATATATATATATATATATATATATATATATATATATATATATATATATATATATATATATATATATATATATATATATATATATATATATATATATATATATATATATATATATATATATATATATATATATATATATATATATATATATATATATATATATATATATATATATATATATATATATATATATATATATATATATATATATATATATATATATATATATATATATATATATATATATATATATATATATATATATATATATATATATATATATATATATATATATATATATATATATATATATATATATATATATATATATATATATATATATATATATATATATGGTAAGAGTTTCTTGACCTTCCTTTTATATTGTTAGTATATATAATTTTCTTGGGTATAGGTCCGAAAAAAGAAAGTAATTGTGACTGAGGTTTTGGTAGTGTCACATATATTGTCAATTTAAAAAAAAAAAAAAAATATATATATATATATATATATATATATATATATATTAATATATATATATATATATATATATATATATATATCCTAATCGCATTTTTCTAATTGTGAGTGTTATTTTTTCGGTATCCTTATAACTTTTCAGTTATCCAAGTTTTGTATATTATATACGATATACTCAAAAATTGTTACGATAAAGGTCTTAATACATTCATTACATCGATCTGCTAACTTCCCAATTTAACAAAATCTGACAGTAAAATGTAATTTAACCATGTCCTGCGTTACGTTCCTTCCTGATGGCAGAGGCATATATTGAGTGCCGGCCTTTCCTGTAACATTTCAGGAAGCGTTTCCCCTGGGACTGTTAACTTGATAGGTCAGGCGAGGATTTGCCGATTTCTCTTTGTATGTATGGTTGACAGGGGTGTTATTTATTATGACGCTCTCCATATGTAAACGAAGAATATGTTTAGAAAAGATTTTAAATTTATGACCTAAAAAATTTCGTATTTACGGAAGATGGGTGCTAATTAATAAAACATTTAGTTGGGATAAGTTTTTTACAAAAAAAAATACACCACACGGTATTATAGAATTCGTTATCTACATCAGTGTGTGTTTAACTATAGTAGCATCTAATCATTAATATAGTTTTTTTCTAGGACTGTTATGGAATATTGCGATATAGTTTTTAATTACGGGATCGCCTCAGCTCCATTACTTGTTACCATTTTAAGTCAAATCAAACCATATTTTATAGACCATAACTGTACAGCTCAGCTGATTTTATTATAAACTCTCGATCTTTTTATGTTATTTTTTGTAGACCATAACCGTACGGCTATGATTTGTTTATATACTCTTGATATCTGATATTTACATTTTTGTCAGCTGTCAAAATATGGTTTTTAATAAATTACCGCACTAAAAATTATAGGGAATAGTGTAGCACGTATCTGAAAATTTAAATTAGTTTAAACGTTACGTGAAAGAAACATTTTTTTGTCAGATGTTAAAAAGTCACATGTAACTGTTGTTTAAAAAACTTAAGCAATTCAAAAATAAAAAGTGACAAACAAAATATTTTTTCTAAACTGTGCTACATGGAAACCATAGAGTTACATGAAATATCCTATTTCCAAAAACACCAAATCGGTACTTTGAATCGGCTGCGAAAACAAAATATTGGTTATTTACTACCGAAACTTTCTAAACCGATGTCTTATACCGGAATGTTTCACTAGGAAAAAAATTACAGCTGTTAAACCCGAATGTCTAAAGAAAAAATGTACCTACTTTCCCTATATACCATAATATATGCTTTAACTGCATTTTGAAAACCTGCCAAAGTGACAAATCTCATCAAATATTGAAACCCGTTTTTTTACTTTTTTCCCTTTTTCAGAGGACTGCTTCGTCCATGTTGGACTGTCCTGTATAATGGACAAACATTATTTCTAGCTTATAAATTAAATAAATTTGACATATTTCGCTGTTTGTGGAAATATTGCCTCGGTTTCCACTATTTTTCAATGTTAGGTCATTTACCCCAACTATTTCTGTTTTCAATTTGACTATTATCGGTTTTGGGTTTTCAAAATACATATTTTTTACATTTTTATACCTCCAAAGTTCTACGCCCGTATACCCAAAATCGAATTCCCTGAAACAATTACAATAACGGCTATATTATTATTTTGGGAATTATACAACGGACCTAGTCTATTTTTGGTGCAAATTTGAAACGATTCAGGATGGTCGTTCTCAAGTTATTTTTGGATCAATTTTTTTACATACACACATTCGTACAGACCTTTTAAATATTATAAATATTTTAAATATGTTTTTCGTCATCTAAAAATACTAAAATATCGAGAAAACCAATTTTATATTTTTCGAAAATTTTTTTAATTACAATCCAGTTTATATAACTAACCCTGCATAATATAAAACTATTTATTCTCCAAGTATAAATATAATCCATATTACTTTATTAACTTATTAAACCCCGTATATATGAGGCTTAATGAACCGTGAAAATTATCTATCTGTCTGATGATGGTATAATAATGAAATTCGTATTTACTATGTTACACTACGTATGCTAAACATACTACCATAAAGGCACACAAAATTTAGAAAAATTGAGCCGGTAACCTGCCAAAGGGTCAAACAATCCGGACGTATATTCTGAAAAATGCTATATATCCTATATCAAATTACAAGCAAGCAATTCGTTGTTCCAACTCATTCAAAAAAGGTAATCCGTAGAATTTACATAAAACGGTTATCGTCATTTTCCATATATCCGGAATAATAGCTAGTTTTCTTAAAAATATTTTAAGGCATTGAGGAAAGCATCGTACCTCAAATTGTGGCTACGTCATACATTCAAATTTTATTCTGAGAATCTCAAATATCCCGAAAAAATTGTTTTTGAGGTCCCAAAATTTTATCAAATTTATTTGAATATATGCTCATTTCATTTTGACAGTGGCTTTACCTACTCCTTACTCTGGTTTGGCCAGGGCAACGCGATCATTTTAAGAGTTTTCAATTGCTACTTAAAAGTTTTAAAATAAAAACGGGTCGTTTTTTCTCCATTTTACCGATATTTTCGACCTGAAACAAAGTAAAAATGAAAGTTTATGCCTTGTAACAAAAATAAGGAGCTTTCGTTCTGCCTGTTCGTGCCCCTGCTACTCTCCTACGGGGACCGGGACGTGAAAAGTAGTCTAGAGCATAACAAAAATATTTAAATTTTAATTTTAAATGGCTCACCCTGTATAAATCAGAGCGTAATTTTGTCGACGTAGATTATTACCTCTACGGAAGCGCTTTTGAGCTCACTGAACTACTCCTTATCGAAAATACTATTTTCGGAAAAAAAGCAGTGAATCATGTGTGAAATTTAGGGTTAAAACAGTTTGTATAGATTTTTTTAAATATCGACGGCTTTCCCATCATTTCAGATATAGTTACCCTATATTGATTTCGAATCTTTCGAAAATTTACTATCAAACCCTTGTCTCACCTTGACTAAGTAGATCGGATATTTGAATTTGAATTAAAATAACCGAATTTTTGGACCATATTTATTTGAAGAAGATCCTACTGTTGAGCGTTACTTAAATTTCCTCTCAGTTGATTTAATACCAGCAGTAGCAGTAACATTTCCTGATGAGGGTGATCCAGATATTCCCCATAAAAGAATATGGTATCAACAAGATAGCGCACCACTGCATTTTGGTATAAATGCTCAAAGGTACTTGGATGACATTTTTCCAAATCGGTGGAAAGATGGACGGGGTTCCATTGAATGGCCACCGAGGTCTCCGGACCTTACAACATTGGATTTCTATGAGCGTATCTAAAGGAGAGAGTGGTTAAAATATACTAAACAGCCTTGAGAACCTAGAAGATAAAATAAGGATGGAGGTTACTAACCAGCCGAAAGTATTGGAAGTGTGGTTGATAGTATTTACCAAAGACTCGGTGCATGTGCATATCCGGTGAGTGCTAAGGATCACCCTACAATATTAATTTTAATTAAAAAACTTATGTGGACTCGTTTTACTGTAATTGTTTCTAATATCGAATTCAGTTTTAGAAGACTTTTCCATGGCTACCATTTAAAAAAAAGTTGAAGTGCCTACAAATTAAGAGATTTCAGGGAAGGGGCTGAAAATATTAGAAAAAAATGAACAATGATTCAACACGTGTTCCAGCGATTTTGTTAGAAATGACTCATTCAGAAGATATGAATTTTGTGCGTTTCTTTTAAACAACCCTGTATATACTATACTATTTTATTCAAGATTTTTCCCCGTTAAATCGATTTATCTGACTCTAAAAAATAATAAATTGTAATAATTATTACGTTATACATATTTTCTTTAAAGCAACACTCCGCAAATTGTTACTTTTTTTTGATCACTGGAGAACTAAAACCACATTTTTTGTGATATATCCTAAGTCTAAGTTCAACTATAGGACACTCAGAGTCTTATATCCGCGAAAAAGTTAAATTTAGACTGAAATAACTGGGACTTCCTTGCCGTAACTTTTTAAAACCTATTAAGTATTATTATCTTTCTTGACTGGAAATACCAAAATTTGACACTCGTGTTCACTTTCGGTTTGAACGGGAGTAACACTCTATAATTTTGAAATTTGGATGATGTCATCCAGTAAATTTTAGAAAGTTAATATGGGAAAGTGCAAGATACTTTGTTCTAGTTTTTACAGTTTGGCCGATGGAGGGCCCTAAGTGGCCAACAACGACATATCTGAGATGTCATTTTCTCGAAAATAATTTACCTTAGTATAGGTTATGCAACATAAAAATGTGTTTAGAATATTGCAGTATACGAGATGTTCCTTTAAAAAGAAAGTGTATGATGTCATAATTCTTACACAGCTGACGTTACGATCAGATGTATATTAGCGAAAAATCAAGTTGACGGGGGAAATAATTTATCCAAATTATGGACAGTTTTCATGTTATTGAATTTATTCCAGTTCAATGTCCTACCCTGCATATAAACTATTATCTACAGCGAATCTTAATTAGGTACGCCTTAGTTATTTTTGTATTTATTACAAAATAACAATGTATACTTGTTTATTTCATGATACAATTAACCGAAGCTATGATATCGCGCATTCCTCTGCTACGTCATCACGTGATTAACGCCGTCTGTCATTGACCTTCTGCCATATGATTTCAGTGCATTTTCAGTTGATATTTAAAAGTGTTCGCGGATTTCTGTATCTTTTTTGTATTTAGTTAATTAAACAAGAATAAATATGAGGTGTGCTGTGTTCGGGTGTGACGGGGATAACCAGGCAAAGAATTTTGATAGGAATATAAAGTTTTTTACTTTCCCTAAAGAAAAAAAATGTTTATGTGAATGGACACGCTTGTGTAAACGCAAAGCTAAACTTAATACACATTTGGCGCGGATATGCTCAAGGCATTTTGTTAAAGATGACTATATGTCATTAATCTATATCAAAAAACAATAATGTAAATCTGGACGAAATAGTCGACATTCTAAATAAAAAAAGAGTTTTCAACTCAAAATTTAAAAATATATTTAATTAAATAAAAGTTTTTATAACATAATACCAATTCTAAAAGTAAATAAATATATAAAAAAGAAAATATATGTGCTATAATATAAATATTCATTATACATTTCTTTTATTTTAAAAAAGCATCAACTCTCCAAAGCTAAGTGCTTGACTGGTGAGTGGATGTCTAATATCTTCCCTTATGTGTTTCTTTCATTTTATATATTCATAAAAATATAATTTCTATCCGTGTGTCTGCACAACATACAACAAAAGAAAAAAATTTCTAAAGAACCCTATAGATGGAATTATAAAACTATAATATATTCTTTGTAAGGATGTTTTTGTATGATTTGAAGTGGCTTTAAAGTGGAATCATATGCCCCGCCCTAGGCCATAATACCATATGAGAGTATTTTGCACTAGTGCAAAATATATACAGCGTATACTATTTATGTCCATAATTTTGCTAATTTGTTTAAAAATATAGACTAAAGATCTTAATTTTTTAGTTATTTGATTTATTTGATCAATCCATTTTAGATGACAATCTATTGTAATGCCGAGATAGTTAGCTTTATCTGTAGATTCGAGTAGCCAAATATTTTGTTTTCTAAAAGGTAGATCAATAGAAATTCTTGTCTGTAAGGGGAGGTATTTTTTTTCTTAGCAAATGGCAAATATTTTGTTTTTTCTAAATTTATAGCAAGTAAATTATTGTCCAACCATTCAACCATTTTTTTAAGATCTGTAGAAATTTTTTGTTTCACGATTTACCATGAATCTCCATGCACAAATAAAACGGTATCATCTGCAAATGATATTGCTTGTCCAAAATATGTTTGATTCAGGAGACTATTTATATAGATGATGAACAATATTGGACCTAACACTGTACCTTGAAGAATACCATAATTATTTTTTTGCTAAAATGTTTATTTGTTTTTACTTTTTGATATCGGTTATCCAAATAGCTTTTTAGTGAAGTAATTGCCAGTCCCGTATACCAGCTCGTTCAAGCTGCGACAAAAGCACTGGATGATCACAGTATCAAATGCCTTTGCCAAATCTATAAACACTGCTGCACACGGGCTACCAGAATCCGACTGTTTTATTATATTACCTGTTAATAAGCTAATAGCATCACTTGTGGATTTATTGGGTTGAAATCCAAATTGATATTTTGACAGTAAACGGCTTTTTGTTACGAACTGGACTAACTTATTGTTTAGGGCTTTTTCAAAAATTTTGCTAACATTAGATAGTAAGTTTATTGGTCTATAATTTTTAACTAATCTTTTTTCTCCTTTTTTAAAAATATATTGAATAATAGATACTTTAAAATGCTTGGGACAAGCTCCCTTACTGAATATTAAATTAATTATATGACATAAAGGTTTAGTTATATAAGGTGAAATGGTCTTTAATATTAATGTCGATATACCATCGTCCCCGGATGCAGAGATATTTTTAAGTGTATTTATTAAACAGGAAATTTCTCCTTCAGTTACCGGGGTCCAAAAAATAGTATATCTGTTTATTTCATCATTTTTAAGATTGTTTATGCTATTGTTTAAGTTCTTTTTAACTAGAATAAAGCTTATATTAAATCTGTTTATATAATTACATAATTATAGGAACAAATGGCAGCTTGTGCACGTAACGTTTAAACTTGTTTAGTGTGTGTTGTTTTATTCTCTCTCATACCTGCATTTTTTTTAATTAGACCTCCTTCCCTCAAATGGGACTTAGTTACGTTCCTGTACTTATCAAAAAAACACTTATAAATAAATAGATATTATAGCATTTTTGCGTTGATCTAAATATATACATGAATAACAATATAAAATTAAATACTGTCGGATTTTATATAACTTTAACTCTTTCTTTAGCTTGTTTTTTGTATTTTTATTAAATAAATATATAACTACCATGTCATAAGTTTATTATTTTAGTGAATTATATGTCAATGTTTCATTAGAAAAACATTTTTAATTGAAAAAATGTTAATATAATGTCTAAACGCTACATACGACATGCATCTCCATAAGGAATTTAAAAATCTACGCACGCAATGACGTCACCGCACAAACCGGACGCAATTGAGACCGTCCAGATTTTATAACTTCCGTTTATTATCTCATGTGTTTATTTATTCCATTTAAACCGGTTCTAAATCTGTTCTACCTTACATGTCCATCTATATAGTCTGGCCTTGAAGTTTTATTAGAAGTCTCTAAATACAGGTTAAGGTCAATTTCAATGCAACTTAAATTTAAAAAGTCGACAAAAAAGCTGCCCTTAATTTTCGTCGGAGCTGCAAGGCCGTATCTTTATTATGCAAATGACCACCGATCGCGTGATTCTGGTAAAATCTATTTTTTGAAATTATACGGCATGCAAGGGTGTTAACTTTGTTATTCATGAAGTGTTATGTACTTATGTACCTATTAATATGCACTTAAGTAACTAAGTTTTAAAATAATATCTAATTAAATAATCTAGGCATTATCCTGGGTTTAAGAATGGACAAATTTACTAAAGGCGAATTTATGTCTTCCTAAATCGTAAAAAACCGTCGCACCAAAATTCATTAAAGCTAAGCAAATTTTTCTTTTACTTATAAATCAATAGTGTAGGGAAAAGTGGGGATCATTCGGCATATTTCAGTTTTCAAAAAGAAATCACTAGTATGTTTGGACTTTGACAAATACTATTAAAATTAAACCAAATGTAATGATATTAGATATATTTTAGGCATGATTGGCACATTAATTTCGAGTGCGTATTTTGAATATTGCATGATTTATTTTTCTCTACCCGTAGCCGAATCATAACCACCAGTAGAGACCATTCAGCTATTAGGTGGGGATCTTTCGGCTGTTTGGTGTAATAAGATATTTAACTAATGTGATCAAAAAAAACAATATTTTTTAATATAGACAAATTTAGAATACAACACATTTAGGAAAATGTAATCAATACTTATATGAGTCACCAACAGAAAGTACCAAAACTATAGCGTACATAAGCACTTAAAAGACAAAAAATTCATCTAACATTTAAACTTGTAAAATTTACATTAAATATATAAACGCTTTAGTTCTTGAAGTTCCTTGGCAGGTAGAAGTAGGTAACAGAGCCGCAATGTCTTTTTTATCTATTAACGAAATATCCTCGACATTAGGGAAATAAAAGCTGCTTAAATTTCTTTTTTGGCGTAGGAATTTTACCTAATGATCTTCATTTTGTACAGATATGATCTTTCCAACATAGTTAATCTCTGATTTGGAAACTAAAAATTTAACCAGGAGAAACTGTCCCACATTAACAGTGTACTTCTGGCTAATAAGTTGCAAATTCACTTGAATTAGAAGTTCTTCTTTTTTTGGTAAGCTTCATCAAATCCCTTTTTACTGTCTTCTTTTTGTCTTTCAACGATTTTTTCCGTTTTCTTTCTTCTTCTATGCTTTGTCTTTTCTCATATTCTGGAGTATCGGTGTATATAGCAGACTGAGATTTTCTAGATGTTATCTTTTTTTTCTCTTTTAAATCTGCCTTTGGATAAGGCCTTATATCACTTAAACAAGGAATAGCTTATACAGGCTGCTCCAATGCTGTGTTAACAGACACTATATCGCCTCGTAATTTGGAAGGAATGGGTGGTGTTATTTCCATTTGATCTTGTACGTCCGTGGAGACTAAATGACATTTTGATGTAGGAGCAGGTGGCGTTGTTGCCTCTTGATCTTGGACGTCTGTAGCAACTTGACTTGTTGACGCTATATTCTTTTGGGTTTCGATGTTTCCATTTTCTTTGTTCTCACTTGCAACATCATTAATCACAAACAATATACAAAATCAGAATCACTGAATATAAGACTATTGAATGTCCAAAGCCCTGTGCTTTTAAACGAGCTTGTTATATTTTTTATTGTGAAGGCACGTTCATATGCAAGTTTTGCAAAGCTGGCCAAATGACGAATTGTAATTACTAATTACTCGACCTGGATTTGTTAGTAACCAATCATGCTGTGCAGTGGAAATGTATGACTTGAAAGGTTCATATACTCCTACATCCAGTGGCTGCATCCTGTGTGTCGTATGCGGTGGAAAGAACAGCAATACAATTCCTTTTTCTCGACATAGTCTAATAACGTTCACAGAAATGTAGGATTCGTGGTTGTCTACGATGAAAAACACCTTATTTTCAGTAAAATATTTCACGAAATTTGCAAAGTGTTCAATTACTTTAGGAACAAGGTCAGATGTCATCCATCTTTTTTTGTTACGAAAAGCAACGGCTAAAGTTGGATATTCATCTCCTAAATATTCTTCAGGACTTCTTATTCTAAGATAAATAAAAACTGGCGGAGCTGTACCTCCTGCTGCGTTAATAATACCAAAAAATGTCACAATCTCTCCTCTCTCTTGTGAAGATATGTGTGCTACTTGTTTTTTCCCTTTTGTGGATACTAGTCTTACAGGCGGTACTACTGTTGTCAACCCAGTTTCATCTAGGTTCCATATTTCCTCTGGTTTAAATTTATACTTCTCCAAAACCAACGCATATTTACAAAAAAAGTTTTCTATCACTGGTTTATTAAAAGCCATAGATCTACTAATACTCGTATTTTCTTGCTTGCGAAGAGATATTTCCTTGTCGTGCCTCTTCATGAACCCGCGTAACCAATCAAGACCTACAACAAAATAGTTAAGTATAAGTAGATAATAATCACCCCTCAAAAAAGTAAAACTATAACTTCAAAGATGCGTCTTGAAGTCGCATAGAAAAAATGTCGATTCTAGAAACAATAGAATGCAAGTTTTGTCATTTGTATATTGCCAGAATATACCCTAATTAGTGATCTAATATCGTAATATCATATGAATTATCTAAAATAAAATGCACGACTGCTATATACAATTTTATAAGTAGCAAAAATATTACCTTAAATACACGAAAACACACTTGCACTCAGAAAAACACAAGTTCTTGCCGACAAATCTTGAAAACGACTGGCCGGCGTTGGTAAACAATATAATATATATATATCGATAACCCACATGAAATATGGCGCCAAATTTAAACGTGGGTGGGATTTATTGATGACAGCCGAATGATCCCCACTTTCCCTTACAGAGCGTAAATTATAATGTATTTACAAAGCTGTAAGAGCTGATTTGTCACATATAAATAAGAAAAAAAGTCGTTTTCGAAAAATGTTATTCTTTGTTTAGTTTTTTTATATACCTCATACATTTTTAGAGATTTCTAAATCAAATTCGGTGCATGTTACATCATACATCAGAAAGCGACTAAATAAGTTTAAGAAAAATTTACCTTACATTATTTTTTCCGAGTTGCGAACTTTGCGACCTCCTGGAACTTTCTACTATTACCTCGCTGGTAATTATTACCACAAAGTCACACTCCTCTTTCTGTTCTGTAACTTGATGGTATTTTAGATTAATTTGATATTTTGTACCCTTAGAAGTTATTTCAGAAAAATATACTTTTTCCCATTTCCCACATCCATTATTACCAAACTAGGTATGCATAAACGAAATAACTTCCAAATGTTGCGAAATATAAAAGATAACAACGAAATAAGGAATTATTTTGATATTTTTCGAAATAAACGAGATGTATCGCCAAAAACGAAATAGAAATAACCTGTATCTCGAGTACGCGCTTTCGGATTCCTGGGTATGAATTTTTCTTACATGCTTTTATGAGACTAGCCATTCGGTACTACAGTATATCCTTGTTTTCATATTTTACCTTAAAATATCTTATATTTTAATAAAGAAAATATTTGTTTAACTTTGCTTCAAATCGAATACCTCTGACTAAACAGAAAATAAGTAAATTCTTTACTTGGAACTTCCCTCGTTATAAACTATTACTTTTATTAGGAAAAGTGAAATGTGATCCAAGTTAGCAGTATATATGTGTTACATATACTGTCACTTCATTTTTATTGGGCGCCATCTTGTTCCATCAATCCCTACTAATATGTTTACTATTTACGTTCCATTTATACCACACTTGACTTTTGGGTATAATTTAAAATAAATTCAATAGGTATCCCTTTTTCACATTTAATTTTTCTGCAAAATTTGAAATCAATTCAACAAGATCTTTTTACATTGATTTGCCGTCATTTTGTTTCGCCATCTTAAATTGAGACCCATATTATCAGTCTTTACCCACTCCGTTAGTCCGCAGATATCCGATATATTAAGTTTCTGAATGGTTTTCGTTAACGATTCTCTTGTTGTTATGTTAGAGTGTTGCATTATTTGGTGTAAGGATCCAGTAAAAAAAAACAAAGGCCCTATTTTAAATTGCCGACGTTTCACAAATGTATTGTTGCATCCTCAGGACACATAGATTTGATATCTTGCATGAAACCCATATTAGTCTTTACCAACTTCGTTGGTCCGCAGATATTTCTTAACCCCAAATAATACACCACTCTAACATAACAACAAGAAGATCATTAACGAAAACTATTTAGAAATTTAATATCTGCGAATTAATGGAGTAGGTAAAGACTAATAACATGAGTATTATACAGGGTATAAAATATGCGTCCCGAAGATGCAACAATAAAATTGCAAAAACGGACCAATGTAGTAGGTAAAGACTGATAATATGGGTTTCATGCAGGATATACAATCTATATATATATATGTATCCTGAGGATGCAACAATAGAGAAGCAAAACGTCGACAATTTAAAAAAAAACATTTGTTTTTTTTTACTGGATCCGAACCCCAAATAATACACCACTTTAACATAAAAACAAGAGGATCGTTAATGAAAACCATTTAGAAAATTAATATGAGAAATATCTGCCGACCAACGTAGTAGGACACAAAATTAAGTTCCAAGACATCAACAAAAACTTGTTTTTTTTTACTAGATCTTAACCCCAAATAATAAACCATTCTAACACATCTTTTTGTAACATTGTTAAGGATTGGATTTTAACCAGAATTATTTAAGCTATGTCGCGAACTGACAGACAGACCGACAGACGGACCAACGGAATTGATAAAACATATTCTTTGGCATCTAGGGACGCTAAAACGTTTCGTCATCTTGAATTAGCAACACAGTTTTACTAGTTGAGCTCTATTCCACAATTAGTTATGGCACACAATTTTAAATCAATGAATTAAGTAATTTTTTCAGGCTGAATCTTATTATACCGCCATTTTGTTCCGCCATCATGGAAACTTACCAAAATTTTACCAGTTGATTCTAACATAATACTTGATGTTTATGCAAAATTTGAAATAAATTAGATAAGTAGTTTTTTCATAATAATTTTTTTAACATTTCACTAGGCCGCCATTTTGGATTTTTACCAAAATATTACCAGGTCATACCCAGATGTGATAAGTCAATCGGGTAAGTAGTCTTTAAACTATGCCGCGAACTAACAGACCTAACGACCGACGGACCGACGGAATTGACGTAAAGACGTAAAACCTGAGAGAGTGATTTTTTCATGATTACATACTTTTTATTTGCCGCCATTTTGTTCGCCCACCTTGAATTGGTACCAGAATTTTACTAGTTGATCCCTATACTACGATTTGTTAAGACACACAATTTGAAATCAAACCATTAAGCGGTTTTTCAGGCTGAATTTTTAAATATTTTATTATGCCACCATTTTGTCCCGCCATCTTGGATTAGTATCAAAATGTTACCACTTGATTTCAACATAATACTTGATGTTTTTGCAAAATTTGAGATAAATTGGAAGAGAACTTATTTAATACTAATTTTTTTAACACTTCACTGGGCCGCTATTTTGTTTTGCCATATTGGATTTTTACCAGGTCATCCCCACATGACCCTTAATTTTCGACCAAAATTTGAAGTCAATTGGATAAGCAGTTTTTTAGCTACGCCGTGAACAGACAGATAGGCAGACAGACCGACGGAATTGAGAAACATCATCTAGTGTCCCTGAAACGTGAAGATCTGAAAAAATCTCGGAGAGTGATTTTTTCACAATTACAATACTTCCCTTTTACAAGGGAAGTAAAATCTTGAAATATAGTAAAAATATATTAAATTTCTTTGACTTTAACTGTTAACTTAACATGAAGTTTTCAAAATAGAAAAACTAAAAAAAAAGCATACTAAAAATCGATAAAAATGCGCTCTTACACATCTTTATTAAAAGTTCTTGGCCGGAAAAGATATATGTATAATAGCAGAAATATATAATTTCTGCAGGTGCAAAACGGCCTAAAAGAAGAATTGCTTTCGATTATGTCACAGGGTACCCTCCTGCGATCATGATTTCTGGGCCTCTACCCTCATCAGGCAGGCTTGTACCCAGGGAGATCTGAAATAACAGATTGCTCGATATGACAAAATCGAAAACGAAACGTCTATCATACTGAAACAGTACTACAAGTTAAATGTAACATTTAGCACCACCTATCGGGGCTCAAACCCGTAGGTAATTTAAAAAGCATGCACTAGCACCATCATGCGGAGAGTAGATACTAAAAATCGATAAAAATGCGCTCTTACACATCTTTATTAAAAGTTCTTGGCCGGAAAAGATATATGTATAATAGCAGAAATATATCATTTCTGCAGGTGCAAAACGGCCTAAAAGAAGAATTGCTTTCGATTATGTCCCAGGGTACAATGATCGCAGGAGGGTACCCTGTGACATAATCGAAAGCAATCACCGGAGCCCCGATAGGTGGTGCTAAATGTTACATTTAACTTGTAGTACTGTTTCAGTATGATAGACGTTTCGTTTTCGATTTTGTCATATCGAGCAATCTGTTATTTCAGATCTCCCTGGGTACAAGCCTGCCTGATGAGGGTAGAGGCCCAGAAATCATGATCGCAGGAGGGTACCCTGTGACATAATCGAAAGCAATTCTTCTTTTAGGCCGTTTTGCACCTGCAGAAATTATATATTTCTGCTATTATACATAAAAAAAAGCACGTAACGTACTTGATCTAGATTTAATACATCTGTCTCTTTTTATTTTATAAACGGATAAAAAAACATTTTGATGAGTATTACAAGTATATTTATCTTCTATATTTTCTACATTATAATGTCGAAAAATATCCGCAAATTTCTAAAAAAAGTTTATTTATGTTTATTATGGAACAGATTCTTTAAAATATACGTAATTTATGCATAATGAATTTTCATTAGAGCCCTCAAATAATTTCGTAGTGGCACAGTCTCTAAATTATTAAAGCCGTCAATCCATTGAAACCAATTTATTCCACAAGATAAATCCCTTTTTTTGCAGCAATCCTGCTTCATTAGAGTAAACCAATTAATTACCTCGAAAGAAAATAAATTCGATAGGACAAAGCATTTAAAGGACTTATTTTTTAGCTTTAATTAAGTTAATAGCTAAAAAAGACCACTCAGGTCTAAAAAATAAATTAAAATGACCAAAGAGAACCTTTCATTTTTGTATGACTTTTTTATTTGCCGGTTAGAAATAATATGAAGACGTGTTGGTAAGAGATATTATTTGATTCAACGTAACAAAACGAGAATTTAAAAGGAAAAGGAAGGTTTTATTAAATTATTTATTCTTAGCATGTCTTGTTTTTATTACTCTAATAAGATAGACTTAATAGTAATTTACCTAACAAGTGCGGAAAGTGCTACTTTTTCGTACGCAATTGTAGTTGTCGGTCTGTCTCTCGGTCTCTTGTCGGTCTGTCTGCCAATCTGTCTGACTGTCGGTCTGTCTGTTGGTCTGACTGTCTGTCCTTCTGTCAGCTTGTTTATCGGTCTGTCTGTCGGTCTCTCTGTCTGCCTATCTAGATGTCAAAAAACATGTTTTTCCAATTCTGTTCGTCTGCCGGTCTGTCTGTCGGACTGTCTGTCGGTATGCCTGTCGGTATGCCTATCGGTCTGTCTGTCAGTCTATCTTTCAGATCTGTCTGTCGGTTTGACTGATAATCCGTCTGTCTGTTATTATTGTAGATCTCCACGTTCAGGGTGCTTCGATGCCGAAAAACATGTTTTCTTAATTCTGTCGGTCTGTTTGTCGATTTGCCTGTCGGTGAGTCTGTCTCTCTGTCGGTCTGTCTGTGTATTGCTCTGTCCCTCGGTCTGTCTGACTGCCTGTCTGTCTGTGTGTTGGTCGGTCTGGCGGTCGATCCATCGGTCTGCCTCTTTGTCTGTCTATTTTGCGGCATACCTAATGCCCGATTGACCTCAAATATTGGTTAAAAAATAAGGGTCATATTATGGGGATGACCTGATGACATTTTGATAAAAATCCATTTTAGTGGAACAAAATGGCAGCTTAGTGAAATGTTAAAAATGTTATTACTAAAGATTTACTTATCCAATTTACTTCAAATTTTGCACAAAATGGCGCTCTAATAAAACATTTAAAAAATCATGGAATTGTGAAAAATATCACCCTCCCATATATATATTTTCACAGTCATCCCTTGATGCTAGAAAACGTTTTCTTAATTCCGTCGGTCTGTTTGTCGTCACGTCTGTCTGTCTGTCACTTCGCGGCATAGTTAAAAACTACTTACCCAATTGACATATTGGGATGATCTGGATAACATTTTGGGTAAATATCCAATATGGCGTCCTAGTGAAATGTTAAAAAAATACTATCACAAAACTATCTTTTTAATTTACCTCAAATTTTGTAAAAAATTAAATGTTTCTTTAAAAATGAACTGGTAACATTTTGGCACGAATCAAAAATGGCAAAATAAAATATTTAAAAAATCAGCCTAAAAAAGTATTTTTAGATTAATTTCAAATTCAGTGCTAACATTAGGTTTTATATAGAGATAAATTAGTGAAGTTGTGATTGCAATTAAATATAGCGGAACAAAGTGGCAACTAAATTAATTATTTAAAAAATCAACGTAAAAAATATCTTGTTATTCACCTGACCTCAAATTTTGCATGAAAACTAAAGGTGATATAAGGTTAACTAGTACGAATTCGACACGACGGAAAAAATGGCGGTCTGAAAAAAATCAGTATTAAAACTACATGTTCAATTTATTTTCCATTAGGCCCAAAAATTAAGTGTAGCTTAAGTAGAACCTCTTTAGGACAAATTTAATATTGTAGAACAAAATGGCCTTGAATAAACATGTATGAAAAGACACTATATTAACACTTTAATAAATGAAATATGGGGAACAAAATTTCGAACAAAAGGAAAGATTCGTAACGAGTGAAAGTTGGATAAAGAATATTTAACCATTTTTTTTTTAATGCAAGGTAAAACTAACAATTAACTATTAATTAATTACTAATTATGCGTGTTACTTCTACAGATAATCGCTGAGCCAAAGAAGCATTTATTTTTAATCTTATCTAACTCTTAAAATCAAGAGGAAAGTATTGTAAAAGTAAAAAAGTCACCCTCCAAGATTTTTTTAGATCTTCACATTTCAGGGTTCCCAGATCCCGAAAAACATGTTTTCTTAATTGCGCCGGTCTGTTCGCGGCAAAGCTAAAAATTAATTAATATGGTGGTAATTCGGTAAAAATCCAGTATGAGGGAAGAAAATAGCGGCCTTATAAAATGTTAAATAAATTCTTAGTAAAAAACTACTAATACAATTTATTTTAAATTTTGCACAAGGATCAAGCGTGACAAAGGATTAAACTAGTAATTTTTTTTCTATTCTATAAACCATATATGGGCAACCCGCGGCCCCCCACCAGCTCCAGTCCGGCCCGCGAGAGATTTAAAAATGATTTCAAATAACGCGCAAAAAAAATAAAGATTTAGCGCACATATTTTATTTTTAATTACTGTCAATCAACCTAAAGCTCTATCCTTTAAATCATAAAGACTAAAATCGATAATAAATCAGATCGAGTCAGAAATAGTCATTAGAAAGAGACAAGCAGATAAACATTCGGGAAGCCTCCCGATGATGACCTTGAAGCGCTCCGAGCGATGCGTGATGAAATATAACAATCGGCGCTCGCATCGCATATTCGCGTATAATTGAGACCATTAAACTCATTACTTCTTAACGAAGCAAATTCAAATCAGAAGCAAAAAAAGTGATATCAAAAAAATATTGACTGATAGAATGGCTGGTTTTCAAGCATTTTCAATTGCTTTGGGTGAAAGTACCGATTTATCCGACACAGCCCAGTTAGCTATTTTATACGTGTTTATGAAGAATTTGTAGTTACAGAGGAATTACTGGATTTACGGCCACTACCAGGAACCACTGCTTGAAAAGATATTTTTGCCGAGGTGCAAAGTACTTTTGAGCATTGTGGTTTGCAGTGGTGTAAATTAGTTGGGCTGTGCACAGATGGTGCGCCTTTAATGTTTGGTTCACGGAAAAGTTTTATCGGAATTCTGAAAGATAGATCAACCTGTATGAACATGCAAGAATGCGATTCAATAATTCTGCATTGCATTATTCACCAACAAAATTTGTGCTCTAAGTCAATTCGACTTAATGAAGAACATTATGGATACGGTAGTACAGTGGTAGTAAGTACCATCAATTTAATTAGATCCAGCTGTCCTAACCATCGCCAGTTTAAAGCGTTTTTGGATTAACTCTCTTCAAAACACGATGATGTAACATACTATTGCGAAGTAAGATGACTAAGCAAAGGTAAAATGCTAAAAAGATTTTATGACCTTAGAAAAGAAATAGCTGATTTTATGGAAATGAAAGAGAAAGCATTGCCGCAAATTTGTGATCTAACATGGCTTTTTGACTTGGCATTCCTGGCATACAGGATACTTAAACGATCTGATCTTAAAGCTTTTCACAACAAAATTCGCTTGTAGGAAACACAAATGAGTCACGAAAACATAAAATACGGTCGCTATGCTAAAGAACTGAAACTACTGTCAGAGCAATTCACTGATTTTTCGATTTTAAGAATATGGATAGCACTTTCAATATTTTTGCAAATCCTTGTAAGGGTAATGTGTAAGTTACTCCGCTTTACCTACAAATAGAGTTGAGCTTCAAGAAAACTAATATTTGAAGTGTAAATTTGATAATGTGGAACTACACGAATTTTACAGAACATATCTTTCCGAAGAAAAGTATCCACAGCTGAGAGTTTTCGCACGAAAAATAATTTGTACACTAGCTAGCACGTTAAATGTGAGCAACTTTTTTCAATCATGAAAATTAATCAAAATAAGCATCGTACTCCGCATACAGATGTTAATTTAAAAAATACTTTGCGCCTATGTTCTAGCTATATTGACCGCAGTATTGATCAGTTTGTTTCTCAGCTTTAAGCTCAAGTCCCTCATTAATTCATTCATTTGATTTTTTTATCTGTTCTTGTTAATTTTGTTATAGTGTGAATTTTAATCGCTTTTTATTCACTAATACCTACTTATTTTTTACCTACGCTCCGCGACCTAATTAAGTCCCGAAATTACGCCCTCAGGTAAACAAAGGTTGCCCATACCAGCTATAAAGCAAAAGAAATGTTAAAATAAAAATAAATTTACAATAAATAAAGACAAAATATAAAAACTGGCATACTAAAATATCGAAGCAATATATGTTTGTATGTCCAGAGTGTTCACGTATATTTTGAGATCCACTTAGAAAGTTATTCGAGACAGAAGAATATGGTTTCAGCAAAATGGTTATCTGCCTCATTACGAACAAAATGTGCGACAATAAGTAAAGACAATAAGGAAAATTTTTGGCAAACCGTTGGATAGGAAGATGGTGTATCATTGAAAGGCCGCCAAGATCGCCGGACTTTCATCCTCTGAATTATTTCCTTTGGGTTCACCTAAAAAACCAAAGTTTACGAAACTAAACCAGAAAATTTAGAGGAACTGAGGCAACGACTCATACACGAAATTCGCCAAATAACCACGCATATACTATACATTTACAAGAATGACTTTTATTTTGGATTAAGGTTTTGTCAAGAACAAATGGGCAACATTTCCATCAATTTGTACAATAAAACGTGTCGAAAATTCTTTAATTGTTTTAAATTTTTCCCGCATTTCTAGATCAGCGAAATACAAAGGTAAATAATGGTTTATATTCCCCTTTTTATGCTCTTTTCAATGAGCTATTACAATACATACCTTTATTATTAAAAAAAAAAATAGTTAAACGCGGTTTCTACTCCCAAAAGAGGGGTATATTTCATGAGGAGATGAAAAAAGTGTTCCAAACTAAAATGTAAGGGACCTGTTCTTCTTTATTTTTTCAAACTTTCTAGTACTGAATTTATTTCAGTTAAAATGTCCACCCTGTATATGTATATAATATAAATTAAGCAGCTGTATTTAAGAAAACGCGTGAATTTCGGTTTGAAAAATACAATATAAAAAGGTAGAGTATAAAATATATTCAAAGTAAATATAATAAAAAATTATTTAGAAAAAACGGTAAATTGACCATTAGCCGAAATATCTCTCGTGACGAATTCCACCACACACACGAGAGTTTTATTATAAGGTAAGTTGTGGGTACTTGGGCACAGAAAACAGAACTTTCCTCGTACTGAAGAAAAGTGACACATATTGCCGTTTACAGAATGTGTTAATCACCAAACAGTGGTATGGATACATAAACTGTCTTATATAGGATGATCAGCTAAGGATGGCTCTCGCCCATATCTCAAAAAGTATTAATCCTAGAATTTTGGGGAAAAAAATTTATGGGTAAATCGGCCAAAAAAAAACACTGGAAATTATTTTCAAATTTCTAAGTCCACCGCTAGAAGGCGTAACACAGACCGCGAAGTTAACTTTACGGTTTAAATAAAAAAACATATGATTATTATTTGGTAAAAATAGTTTTATTGTAAATTACTGATCATAATAAAACTTTTTTGTATTAACCGCTTTTTTCTAATCTGTCAAATAAGGGGAAGTCATAACTTTTTCTTGGATCAACCGATTTCAAAGAACTTGGTCTCATCTCAAAGGGCTTTTGTAACGGCATTTACTAAAATATTATAATTATCAGTTTAAGTCTATTGCAAATTGGCAGATGGCGCTTTATGACCAAGTCTCCGATTCTCATGATTTTCCCGAAAATTTCAAATGCAATGGTATTTTTATTCTTAACTAGGAAGAAAGAGCGTAAAAAACGCATAAACTGGTGAAAAACGCTGGTCGATATCTTTTTTCGTATTTGAGTTATTTCCAAATAACCTTTTTTTTTTAACGAAAAATAATTTTATTTCCAATTTATTAAATTTTCCTGAATAGACTTTGGTTCAAGAACGCCTTGAAATGAACTAAATAAACTAAATATTTCTTATTATCCTTAGTTTGAGTTTTAACATCTTCAAAATGCCGACAATCCATTTCAATGCATTGGTTTATAATACTACTGTTTCTAATGTTGCCCTTATTATGTTGTTGATGGCATTTTGAATTCGATCACATTTTTCCCGAGTGGTAGGACGGGTTTTGTACACCAAATCATTAAGTGTTCCCCACAAATAAAAGTGCAAACAGGTAAAGTCAGGGGACATTATAGACCATGGAAAGAGGGAGCCTCTTATAATCCTTTTATTCGGAAAGTGCCTTTTCAAATAATTTCGTACATTTTGGGAAAAATGGGCGGGGCAGCCATCATGCTGAAACCACATATCTCTAATTGCAGCAAGTGGCACATCTTCTAAGAGATCCGGCAAAGCGTTTGCTAAAAAGTCTAAATAATTTTCATCTTTTACATGATTTTCCAAAATATGTGGACCTATTATTCTTCCATCAACAATCCTGCACCACACCTTAATGCTTCACCGGTGCGTGCTCGTTGTCTACCTCCCGCATCCAGTGCGGTTTAGAATCAGCCCAATAGTGCATGTTGTCATCAGTCCATAATATCCGAGCTAACAGATTTGTGTTCTCATCAATCATATTTCGAAGCCAATAGCAATAGTTTAGTCTGTTGTCAAAATCAGAAGGAAGTAAGGCCTTGTGCATTACAATGTGGTAGGGATGCATCTTATAATCATTCAACATTTTTTGTACAGATCCGTAAGATATTGGCAAATTCCGGGAAATTTCGCGTATACCCGCTTGTGGATAAGCGTTAATGTAGGTTAAGACATTAATAATAGTTTCTTTGTTCCTTATTGGACGTTGCCTTCTTTGTACAGCAACAGGGTGTACTTGGCCTGTTTCTCTTAAATGCCTAGCAAATCGTCGAAACACTTTCCATGAATAGCGAGTCTTTTCAGGGTAACGCAAAGCATATTGCCTAGACGCATGTGATACGCCTCTTGATTGGAATACATTATTTTAGAAAATAACACACAGTAATGAGAAACAATAACACTAAAAAAAAAATATAAATAAAAACAAATTTAAATTCTACTTTTTATAACCAATATTGATGGCGTTTGTTTAACGTAGTCATGGCCTACCAAGACGTAGTTGCACTACTTGCTTCAAAAGTTATTTAATATTTGCATTGAAATGGATGGTCGGGATTTTGAACATGTTAGAACTTTATTGTAAATAAGATAAGGTTGGAAAATAAGGTTTATTTAGTTTATTTCAAGGCGTTCTTTGATAAAAGTCTAATCAGGAAAATTTAATAAATTGGAAATAAAATTATTTTTCGTTAAAAAATAAATTTATTTGAAAATAACTCAAATACGAAAAAAGATATCGACTAGCTTATGCGTTTTTTACGCTCTTTCTTCCTGGTTAAAAATAAAAACACCATTGTATTTGAAATTTTCGGAAAAATCATGAGAATCGGAGACTTGGTCATAAAGCGCCATCTAGCAACTTGCATAGACTTAAACTGACAATTGTAATATTTTAGTAAAAGCTCTTACAAGAACCTTTTAAGTTGAGACCCAGTCCTTTGAAATCGGTTGATACAAGAAAAAGTTATAACGTATTTTCTAATCAAACATTCGGACCTTCCCCCCCCCCCTTATGTTAATATAAAAAAGTTTTATTATGATCAGTTACTTACAATAAAACTATTTTTACCAAATAATAACCAATTGTTTTTTATTTAAACCGTAATATTAACTTCGCGGTCTGTGTTACGCTCTATAGCGGACAGTTAGAAAGTTAAAAATAATTTCCAGTGTTTTTTTTTTCTGGCCGATTTACTCATAAAAATTTTTCCCCAAGATTCTAGGATTAAAACTTTTTGAGATATGGCCGAGACCCATCCTTAGCTGATCACCCTGTATGTGTGTTTATCTATTACGAAGAAAAATCCAAGTAAAAGACAATTTATCAATTTTCTCAAATATTTCTATATTATCGATATTTTCAAGAATAATTTAAGATTTTCCTCTTTATGTCATTATTTAGATTATAAGGAATTTTTAAAATAAAACGGTCACACAAAGTTTAATAAAGCAGCTCAACTGTTTTTTTATTTAGCTTTTTTTTTTAATTTTGTTGAGTAGCCATTGAACTAAAAATCCAATGAGTTTTTTGCACCATATTCAATTTTTAAACAGTTTTGTTTTCTTGCGATCTAATTGCCTAAAATATTGGCCATTGACTCGCGAAATTTTGACAATAGAAAACACGATAAATTCATGTCGTATTTAAATAATAGAGAAGTTTTTTTAAACATGCAAGAAGTTCTAAATCTAAACGATCAAGAATATTATTTTCCCTTTGCACCTCAGAAAAGCCTGACGTCTGAAAACCTCTTATACTAAGGTGAAATTAGAGATTCTTTCTGGGTACTTGGCTGCTTCCCAAATAAGTCGGGCCTCTATGCCGGAATGTAGGATAAGACTGGATATTTACTATAAAGGAGCTTACCAATGGCGTACTAGGATGGAATAATCCTAATATCCCTTATTTTTGTTCTCGCCGAAATATCGATCCATACTCAGGCATTCCAAGTGGCAGCATGCATAACACTTGCATAAAATTTGTTAGTAAAAATTTAGGTGATATAAGCGCTAGTATCTACAACTACCCACTTAAATAATTCAATATCTGGAGAAAGATATATTATGTTATTCAATTAGCATAAATCTACATCAAAGAGAATTACACTATTTAAAAAAAATATCTTTATGCAAATCCCTTTTGCCGATTGTAATATTTGGAAACTGTTTATGTTTCGCCTTTGCAACAACATCTAACAACAAGTATTGAATATTAAAAAAAAAATTATTTAAGGCAGCCCTAAAGGTCCAATCATTATTCTATTAGGGCTAGGTCGAACCTAAGCCACATCAATTTCGATCTTGATAAGAAGGGGTTAGTTGATGTTCTACGATTTATCACATACCGGACACAGGATGTTAACGGGACCTCTTTTGGTCGTCCGTTTTTTGATTTAAAAGACGGGGATAATGAACCGTAATGAAAAAGGCAAGTTTTATAAATACATTTTCTAACGCACTGGTCAGTTTTTTGAGACCTACGTTTCAATAGAAATTCTGCACATTATTTTCGTTAGTTTTTTAACTAGGAAATGTTTTCATTTTCAATCTACAGGACCGTGGTCACTCTAATGGATGAAAGGAATTTAAGGAAAATACTTCAGTATGTTGTTGGCAAAAATGAGAGCCACTAATCTAGTACCGGACGTGGTATTAGTCATCGAGTTTCTTTTTTTTTTTTAATTTGTCCTACACATGGGTTACTATTTTCTGGCCGTAAAAGCCAAATTGCAATCGTGGCGTCGTAGGTCTGTTGATGATATATTAGCATGTTTTACTGGTACTGACAGATATTTAAAATCATTTTTAGATTATATAAATAACCAATCAAAAATATAACTTTTACAGTTGAATTAGAAAATAATAAAAATAGTTTCATAGACTTAACAGTAACTATTAAAAATATAAACATGTATTTCAAATTTTGCATAAGGTATCTCATACAGACATAACAATACTTCTAGTCCTCATTTTGCACATAAATAATCAGCATAAAATAGTTTTGTTCATAGATTGATCAACATACCTCTAAGAAATGAAACTTATATTAAAAAGATAAATTTAATAAAACAAGTAGCGATTAATAATTTTAGATGTAGAACCAAAAAGTAAAAAACTTAATTTACTAGAAAGTATGGAAAAACAAACATAAAGATAACAAAACATTATTAAACGATCAATTGGACCTAAACAGTTTCTCACTGTTAAATCTGTATTAGGCTATAAGGGAAAATCAAGAACATTTTACCTGTATAATATCCGCAAAGCGGGTTCAGGTACTTAAGACCAACAGTTTATGTTATACTTTAATCTAAAATTTAACATCTGATGAAGCCGCAGTTTTAAGTGTTAAGTTAAATATAACAAGTAGAAATTTTAAGTGTTATCGTTTACTTAGTTTTATTTATTAAATTGAACATGGCACTCTAGAATGAAAATTAAAATTAAAAAATTTCTGAGAAAAATTCTTTAGTTGAAAGTTGAGGTCAGTTCCAATTTCAAAAAAAAACAGACCGATGCGCTACGGCGAAAAATATAACTACTGACTAAATTCATATAAGATGTACGTTTTTCCAATGCTTAGACATTATTACGACTTCTTAAACTCGTCCAATATAAATATTTTCCAATTGCACTATTTGAAAACTGTTTACGTTCCGCCTTTGCTATCTTTAAAACTGTAAACCACCCATAGCTTTAAATCTCCTGTTCTAATCCGGTTTAGCTCTGCTACAGATAGAGATCGTTAAATTTTCTGTTTTATTGCACTTTCACGACGTTAGCTAAAAAAGGACAACATTCTTGGGCAGTTTGCTACAAACGAGTGCATTACGATGTACACGACTTTATTCTAACGTGAAATAGAATACTCCTAAAATATATTTTTTATTTAAGTTTGTAATCGTAAAAAAATCACTGATTTTTTCAGATCTTCCCGTTTCAGGGTCAAAACAATGTTAAAAAAATTTTACTGAAAAAACTAATTATCCGATTTACCTGAAATTTTGCACAAAAATTAAGTGTTATATAGGAATGATCTGATAATATTATGATATGAATCCAAGATAGCGAAACAAATAATATTTAAAAAATCAGTATGAAAATACTACTTATTAAATTAATTTCAATTTTTTTGCAAGATTAAGTGTGATATAGAGATAAACTAGTGAAGTTGTGGTAAAAATTTAAGATTGCGAAACAAAATGGCGGCCAAATAAAATTTTTCAAAAATCAACGTACAAAAATCTTGTTCAATTGACTTTTAATTTTGCAGCAGACAAAGTAAATGTGAAAATAGGATTAACTGGTACGAATTCAACCTGACATTACAAAATGGTGGCATATGCCAGTGTAAAAACTGGAATTCAATGATGGAACAAAATGGCGCCCAACAAAAATTTTTGATTAGACAGGATATGCAACACATATATACTGTGATTACGTCACACTTCACTATTCCTAACAAATGGAGAAAATCATAACGAGGGAAGTTCCGGGTAAAAAAAATTGACCGATTTTTTTTCTTTACAAAAAAATAAGCGTACAGATTGAAGCAGGAATAATATATTTTAAGGTGCTGTGATAAGTCAATATAGGACCAACACTGTTTTATAGTACTTTTTATAATGTAGAGAGTTGTAAATCATGTATTTCATCCTGGGTTCGCTTATTCCATATGCGCAGGGCTTACTTTTCATTTCAGAGAAATTTATGTTATCTATATTAAAAGCCTGACCTATCTGTTGAAAATTTAAAACGGTTTCAACGAGTTTTTTTACTGGAAAAGTAATACTGCTAGTAGTACTACTCAGAATTAAAAATTTGCAAGTATAGTTAACTCGAAATTGGGTTATCTATCATTAGATAGGTTAGATTACGGACTAAACTGTCTATAGAAAATAGATTAATGTTCAATTAATCTTCTGGTAAAAAGTTAAACAGTTTGTTCTTTAAAATGGCTAGCGTTTTACATTTAACATTTTGTTTCTGTGAAAAGAGACGGTAAAAGTTCTCTGTCAATCAATAAAAAACTTACTATTATTTACGTCTTTAATGTACTAAAACATAAAATCCAACAACCGGTGTTGCAGAGAAAAGTTGTGATATGTGTTCGAAAATGACGGGAATCGGGGAGTCAAAAATATACAGACTATCACTTGAGGAGAAAGGTGACCGAATCAAGTCAACAGGATGAAGAGTAGATGAAGAGGGGTATTAAAGATAGCACAAATACGTGAGAGTATTTGCGACGAAGATTATATTTAAGAGTTATAAGAACTTGTAGACTAGACTTTTTTGTTTTTGTATCGATTAGATAAATACTTATCAACTAGTTCGTCCATATTTACTTCTCTAGCCCTTTCGTGCTCTATTGAGATAAGAGCTAGAGAACTAAGCCGGCTTTGAGTCGTGGTCGACTTAAGGATATTTTTAGTTAATTTCAACTTTGAAAATGATCTTTCCGATTGAGCTGAGGTTACAGGAAGGACAAGTAATAATTGGAATGCAGAACACAGTTCTGGTATACTACTTAACAATAATTCATGTTTTTCGAAAATATGGTTTGCCAATTAACAAGTTGTATTAAGGTTTTTAATGTTGTTATACAATAATGATTTTATCTAAATCAGCTCATTTGTTAGTTAAGAAGTTAACTAATTTGAATATTTCTCCACTAATAACTGAGCTTTTTCCAAAATTTCTTAGTCATTTAATGTAACGAATATTTGAGGATTTAGAATTGAAAATGTTAAATAAACTGTTTTAAAAGCAGTAAATCTTTTTTCTAGCTGACCTACTATTACATCTAAATACACACTAAATACTGTCACTTCCAAATGTTTTATAGGGTATATAATTGGCTCATCGGCAGCAAGCTCATCAAAGCACTTCTTCACAACACGAGTTCTTTTACTTTTAAATTAAGGGCCAATGCCCCATTTGATTGCGGTATCTTTTGATAAATTTATTTCTTTATTAAAGTTCTGTCAAGTTGTGTCATGTTCTTAACCATCATTTCACTTAAATTACTCAGTTGGTCTTATCAATGTCAAATCGCTGTAAAGATTTGGAAACCCTATTAACATTTTCAAAAACCTGATCTTGAAATTCCAACAAAAACATAAACTCGAAATTTTGGATTTTTTTCATCTAATGTAACAGCTTCATCTCTATCATACTTATTTGTCAAAACTAGAGCTAAATTGACAGACACTTCAAGACTAATAAATAATTTGCTTTTATAGAGATCAGACTATCACCTCTAAAAACCATGTAGTCGGACAGAGTTTTTTCAAAGTTAACGCGATAGTTCCGCTTTCTTTTTATTTTTATCATTTCCCTGCGTGCCCCTCAGACCTACCACTGATATAGTATACTTAGCTCTTGGCTCGCTAGTCTATGGCGGCCTGATGAGCTCTAAATAAGAGCGTCACAAATCGCGTGGTATTCGTCGTTTTTGGATCATTGTGTCTGCTGTGATGCAGAACATGTTCCAAACAAGGATCATTTTCTTGTTATGACGTTGGTGTAAGTGGAATGAAAACATACTATCATATATATATATATATATATATATATATATATATATATATATATATATATATATATATATATATATCTATAGTAAGAAATTAAACAGCTTGTTCTTTAAAATGGCTAGCGTTCTAGATCTCACATTTTGTTTTAGTGAAAAGAAACGGTAAAAGTTCTCTGTCAATCAATAAAAAAGTGACTATTATTTACATCTTCAATGTACTGAAACACAAAATCCAACAACCGGTGTTTGAGAAAAAAGTTGTGAAATGTGTTCAAATATGAGGAGAATCGAGGAAGTCAACACTATACAGATTATCACGTGAGGAAAAAAGTGACCCAATCCAGTCAAGAACAAAGGAATTGAAGATAACACAAATACATGAGAGTATTTGCTGGCGAAGACTATATTTAGGAGTTGTAAGAAAGTGTGGGGGAGATAATGCTTTTTGCCAACGAAAAATCAATAATAATAACACATATTGGTAGTAAAAATGTTATTGTAAAATACGATTTCGAGAGCATTTGAGTCCAAGAAAATTGGTGATTATCACGATGGCATGAATGCAGACATTTTCGAGGAATATTTTAATAAGATGCAGGGGCCTTCTTCGTCCTCAGTCGCTTATTGTTATGAACAACGCTAGTTATTAGTCTATAGGGCCTGCAAAAGTACCAAATGCCTCTTTGAGAAAAAATGATAATATCCAATGGCTTAATTTGCACCAAAAACTATGTGGCTGATGAAAATATTCTACTTCGACTTCCACTGTATCATTGTGAACTAGATACAATAGAATTAGTTAGGACTAAACTATTGGGTTTGGTGGCAAAGCATAACAACCCTTTTTCAAATGAAAGATGTTGAAAGTATTTATTTAATCGATGAATGGATTTAGTTCGTTTTGCTGAAACCATATGATTTTTATTATTATTATTCTTATTATACTAATATATGAAAAAGGTAAGACAAATCAAAATAACAAATATACACGAAACGGTTCTTCTAGGCATTCTTCTTCTTCATTATCATTTTCATATATATCTAAAATATTTTTGTATCACCAAACATCTTTGGCTTTCCAATCTTTCCCAACCTCTGGTAAAAAACTCTTATTACCTTTTCTCCTTTAAGAACCTTTCAAGGTCCAGTTATTTTTGCCTTATTTAAAAAGTAGATTTGAAGTAATAGTGGAACTTTCATACCTAAAATTTGGAGAATAGTGTACTGTATTGGGCACGCGTTGATAATTTTGTAACTCTATCCCTTTTATGTCAGATATCCCGTCAACCTTTTTCGGAAACCCTTATAAATTTTTAAATTTTTAAAACAGCCTTCGGCCCCCAGAAGTTTTGCTTCTCCAAGTCCTCTGTAAACTCCATCATTTTCTACGTTCCTTAATAGTAGCCTATTTTATTCATGGGCAATATGGGCATTCTTATTTTGATGCCTGTATCCCTAAAAAAATAGGCGAATCATTTTTTTATGTTTTTTAGATTTCGTCTTGAATCATTACGGGCTATCTTGCGGCCACCCACCATCCTCTACAAATATGTTTATAAAGACACATCTAATGCACAGACTTAACAAATAAACTCTTTAACGCACCAAGTCTTGCACATTAATTTGGATTCCCCGCAGAATATCTTGCCTTGCGCTGCTTTAGTCAAAGCCTCCCCTACCGAGTTCTTTTCAGTAAAATATCCTACCATCTATTTAGAGTTTTAGCATATAGCACCAAGGAAATTTAAATAGCAGAATACTTAATGGGTCTTGTTTGAACCTATTTGTATTTAGGCCGGTTTCCCTAATTGACTTTGCATTTTGCTTACATTCATTATTTAAATGTGTATGAATATATTGGATTTAACGCGATTTGAACAAACAAAAATAATTTACAGATCGTAAATTGACTAAAATAGCCTAATGTCGATTTAAAGCATCTTCTTAAATTTCTTTTTCGACCAGTGTGAGAAAAGTGACTTTTTCACACCCATTTCAGTATTAAAAATGTCGCTTCAAGGCACGAAGAGTAAAATGATTTTCGCACTAGTGTGAAAAACACTATAATTGGGTGTTAAAAGTGCCACATTTCGCACTTTCAAAGAAAAAATCTCGCATGATAATTGTGTGAAAATGGCCCTTAAGGTAGTTATATAAACTGCGAAACTCGCTTCGCTTTTTTTGCGAACTTTCATATGCGAACTTAAAACATTCTTTCATGTACAGTATTACTCCAAGCATCAACGTATAGAAAGTTATATTTGAAAGTGAAATAATAATCTGATCAGTAGTTTTGTTCTTTTTAAATAATTAATGAAACGAGTATTTTTCAAGCCAATTATAAATAATAATACTTGAAGAACGGATATTTAGTTACATATTTGCGTTCCGATGTAGGTATATTACGCTAATAATTAGCTTTTGTCAGATTAAGGGATATTCCGATATTCCATTGGGCCATATTGAAATTTACGCATATTCTGTGTAATTAATACTGCTAAAACCATTGCTGGTATTAAAGTCCTATTGATAATTAAAATAGCCTAGGTCAGGGAAATCAAAATACAGGTTAGTCGTATCTGTTTGCGGGCACGGTTCTGGGAAGTGGTAATTAATATGCTGTTATTGGATGTTTAACAAGGACTTATTTTATTACTGATTTTACAGTGAATATATAATTACTATTAATAGAAGCATTATCTTTTAAAAATAGTTTTTATATTATGGTGGTTCTTTACTCTACATAGGCTGACAATACAATTTTAAGTGCTATTGTTACTTTTATGTCAATGTATATTTAAATAATTGTTTAAAGTGTAAACCTTTGTACAAGCAAATATGATATTACTAGATATACATTTAAGGAATACAAAAATGCATCAAAATTTTGAATTTTGAAAAGAAACTCCTAAAGTCTAATTTTTTTAACTATACCTTGAAAACTAGCAAAATGTGACACACTGTCGCATTACATTCCGACATCGTTTTTAATTGTATAAATAATGATTTGTTGGTTTTGGTTTTTTTTTATAAATCTTGGATTCGATGTTGCGTCAATTATAGGAAAAGTAAGCTACCGAACTTCTAATGCCAGTTTCAATAATAATGGACATTTTTAATGAAACGGTTTTTTAAATTTGAATTTTCCTTTCACAGATATTTCCTTTAATTTAAAACAGTTTTTTTTTTAAATAAAAAAATGAAAAATAGCTTTTTATCATAGACATAATTCTCTTTTTCCCAATAAAATACATACTTACTAAAACTGTTTACTCATATTTTTAAACTAACTTAGATTCTGTCTCAACAATACAGTGGGTAACAAAAGTCTGGATTAATACCTACCTCGTGGAGCAGAAATTTAACATTTTTAAAGTTGAGAATCGATATGATAAAGGAAATGGTGAGAAAACACAGATGATGGCGTTGCAATGTTGCGATGTTTACGGTTTTCTAGCGATTTAAAGAAATTATTATTATTTTTAATAAAACTGACTCTCTGGCTCTATCTGTATAATAATGCTTTTTTTTAATTCTAGAGACAAATCTAATGTAGTAGATTCTGGACCAGAATGTGAGCTCTTCTTCGCAACCACCTCTACAATTGATTTATCATCCATATTTTGCAATTTTTATGAAATAAATGAATGAAACACCAGCGTAGGATGCTCGTTTATTTCAGCATTGCGATATACAGGGTGATACATTAATATTTTGCCTTAAGTGAATTTTTTCCTCAAATTTTGATGATTTCTGCCCTGAATGAATAAAAAAAAATTCCTGTATATACAGGGTGACCCATTTATTTGCGGGTCACCCTCATAAAAAGTTTATTATTTGTGCGATTTGGCTCGGGTTTTTTTCAAATTGTAGGGCTTAAAAAACTGCAACTTTTTAGCAAAGATAACCTCGGTCATGGAAAATCCAAGGCCTACTATGCCAGTCTTTAGTAGCAAAATTTCAATAAACCATATTAGCGATTTTTTTAATAAAAATTTGTGAACACCACTGAATTTGGCATCCCTCAAAATGGTCCTATACCAAGTTTTACCAAAAAATATCAATGTGGTTTATTAAAATTTTGCGCCTAGAAACTGGCAAAGTAGGCCTTGGATTTTGTCTGAATTGGAATATCTTTGGTAAAAAGTTGGAGTTTGTCAAGCCCTACAATTTTTAGAAAATCCGAGCCAAATCGCATTAATAATAATAAAGTTTTTTTAGGGTGACCCGAAAACAAATGGGTCATACTGTTTGTGTGCATATGTGGGGTTGCTAGGTGCGTAGATATATGAAAATCATTCAAAAATTGGTAGTCTGATTGCGATAAAATTTATCAAGGCAGGTCCATGTATCGAGAAGAAAAAATTAAATTATTAGGAGAAAATGGCGGCTATTTATATTTAAATAATATGAACGAACATACATTTTGATTACTTATATTAGGTGTACTTGTAAAATGTTCACTTCAAAATAAAGATTAGTGGTACATATTACATTAAAAAACACTAGAGTCGCAGTCGTGGTCAATTTAGGATAGATAAGACTATATCTGAAAACACATTTTTCCAAGTTTGAGTTCAGTTTAATTTGAATTCGTTGGCATTAAGCGAATTAATCCAATCAATCGAAACTTAACTTAATACAATACATAATTCGGGCTTTCACTGTAACATAGTATACATTTAATTATTAAAAACAATAAGCTAAATCCTACCTTTCACAAAATCAAGAGATATTTTGCTTCTTGTTCTACATCTAAACTTGACTTTTTTCCCATTGGTTTCTGGAGTTGGTTAGGTAAGGATCTGAAGAAACAAGTAATGAATGAAGAATATCTTCGTTGGTAGCAGTTCGGGAGCATTTTCGAGAGGACATCTGACGGAATATTTTAAAGTCTTTATTTCGCGCCTCGGCTACTTCCTCACTAAGTTGCCCAATTGGAAGACAAGCCGAATCAATTATGCCACTTCCGTGGAGAAGAATTTGGTGTACAGATGAGGGCATGTAGTACCAGTTGTACTTTTCCACAAATAATTCTGCCGTATTTTGTGCATATAAATCAAATTTATGTGTTTCTACAGCTCTTCCACATGTCAAAACTTGTAAAATAATAGAAAATTTTTTGATTAGTTCTTCATCCACACCTGTTACCTCTGCTACTATTTCTGGACTCCGGAAAAACCTTCTTGCAGTGCTACCATCGTTGGAGGTTCCACTACCCTGTCGAGGCACATCAACAAATATGCCCAGTCTTTGTTTAAGTTCGTTTTGAACATGTTTTTTTCTTGCTTTCACTAACTCTTTTTCAGCATCAGTCCTGGCACTCCACTTTTTAAAATCAAGTCTATACGATATATTAAGAATACACTCCATGAAACGAAGTAAGGCATGTAAACTAGAGAGGCCATATTTATAAGAGTCGATATCAACTTTTTTTTTTTCGAATTTCTTGTAACTTGTCGTACTTTTCCATCCAACATGGTAAAAGCTAAGTTATGTGAAATTTTAATATTTCGATGTTTTGTAGATACTTCGGTCTCAACCAGTTTTTTAATTTCGTTGTCATATTTGTCGGCAATAACTCTGGTAAGTTCAGGCGTCTCTTTTGAAAATTCAAAAAATATTGGTCTACAATAATTTGTCGAGGATGGATGCGGATTTTGCCAGACTATTTCATTATTTTTTGAAACAAGTTGCAATGGAACCAAGCCATAAAAATAGAATTATCCACAATTTTAACGTCGTTAAAATTTTGTTTATAGCAGCTATTTCCTGAGGAACCATCACAACCCCATTTAGTGTGTAATGAAAATGTGTTTGATTCACTACTCTCTATTTTTTTCAATACATTAGGAACTTTAAGCAACCTTTTTGTGGTATGGTCTAATAGTTGTTGCATTGGAATGGAACCGCCTCTTTCGTTAACTTGAATAGAATCAGGATAGCATTCTACTTTTGCCTTAAATATTTGATTATAGCTAGGGAAAATATCAGCATTTTTACTCGCACACTGCTCACGTACATAATTATATTGATGTCTGGATAGTTTTGCATCTACCATTAATGCTAAACCTTCATCTCTTGAAAACATTTTAACTGTATTTTGCGATAGACGTTGTTTGAACTTACTTGCTCCAAGAGATAGTACTTCCTGAATCACGGTTGCCTCTTCTTTCTTTCCATCTGCCCTTAACTTACGAACCAAGAGACCTTGTAACTCTGAGAGTGTCATATCACATGTTCTCTCTAATTTAGATAGCTTCCTACGTTTGCTTCTTTCAGAGCTTCCATCAAGATTTTTTATAGGTCTTCCACCTGAAGAATGTGACACTTTAAGGACGTTCACAATTTCTTTAAATATCAAGTCGCCTGCCAACCAATTTTTAAACTTTTTGTCAAAATGATCTTTTACTCTACTAGCCTGTTTCCATTTTTGCCTAAATTGGCCCAGAAATGTTTTTTGGATGATACGCTTCACAATTATAAAGTCTTCTGAAGACTGCTCAAAGTCTTCTTTTAAACGAGAAAAAAACTCTTGCTCATTAGAACTAGCAATAAATCTTTCGGAAAGACACTTTCGACTTATCACAAACAAGTTTTTGCCACGAATTCACGAACAACAATAATACTACATTGATAATATTGACATCAATATGGCGCGCGATGTAACGATTTTGTTTTGACGTGATCCACAGCCTACTTAAAAAATTGTTATTCCGAGGAAAGGTGCAACTTTGAGCAGCAATATATTTTTTTTCTTAGAAGAGCAATACATCAGCTTACTTTCTGGCCTTAATACAAAACTTCGCCTTGCTTCGATGGTGATTTTTCTCGTTATTAAAATTGTAGTAATAAAGCATCATGTGGAACCAAACATTTTATTAGCTATTAGCGTGTTAAATAAACAAGAAAATATTTTTCTTATTACATATTATCTCGAAGAAATCATCTATTTAACATGAAATAAAAAAATAATGGCATCCTTTTGATCATACATTTATGAAACTTTAATTTTTTTTGTCTTGTTATTTTAAGTTCAAAATTGATTTCAATTACTCTTTATTGGAATTAAATCCATATACAACCTAATAACACTTCATTTTCGGGTTGACGGTTTTTATTTAGCACTATTTATATCAACTTTGAATTAAAAAACAAATAGTTGAAGGTTTTACTTTAACAATAGTTTGGAGGTATTGGCCACTGAATAGCATTACTGCTCGCCACTGTGCGCCGTCGACGGCAAGGCGCTTACTAGTGAAAAAACAACCATTGCTGTAAATGATAGAGCCAGACGAGGTGCTTACCGGCTCGTGCGAACATATTCATGTACAAAAATGGTATTCACGCATCCGGTAAAAGTCCGCTCCTGTGATACAGGGCTATGACCAGAATCAAACATTTTTCATACATACTATTTCAATCAAAATATACTTAAAAATAAAATAAGTAATCCTAATAATCGCGAATGCGAAAACTGACAGTAGGAGACGAAGATTTTAAAAAAAATTAAAACGGTAAAAAAAGTCTGCCTGTTAGATTTTGGTTCACCTTGTATATAATATTCATGTTGGAAGATTGAAAGGTACCAACCCTGTTTGTAATCTGATAGATATACCTTTTATTGCCACAACTGGGCTTGCATCAGCGGATCATTAAAAAAGGATTTTTTGTTTTGAAAAAACTAGTAGATTAGATCAGCAATACACTAATGTGCTTATAAATTACTCTTAAATAATAAACTTTCCCTTCTAATCTGGCTCCCCGCGGTCTTAGTAAATGCGAATTTATGAGTACAAGTATACGTTTTTTAAGAAATATAAATATTATTGTTTAGTTTTTCTCACTTATTTTTGACGGATAGTTTAAAGATATCCTAAATCTTTCCCATATATGTTATCCTTATTTTTTGTGGTCCTCTTTGTTTGTCTAATATAGACAAATCCCTGGACAAAACATAGTAAAATCCATAATTTCTTTTCTGTGATATTTGAAATATCGGAAATTTTGTAATAATCGGTATCAATTTAATAAATTAGACCTAAATTAAAACATTCCATCTAGAATAAAAAAATTATTGTTTTAATTTTAAATGTAAAATTTTGACAGGTTGCATAATACAAAAATAAGCTCTCAGATATACAAAGTATTCGAGGAAAACTTTCGATTTCGTGCGATCAAAATTCTAAAAATACAATCACAGACAAAACCTCTAATAGTACCTTCAATTTGAAGACAATACAAGAACAAAGATTCCTCAATTAACACAGCCTTGGAAGTTTTTGTGCTATGTCTACCAGTTGATATATAATACCCAAATGATTGGCATTTTTACATCTCTGAACTAATAATTAATGAGTCTTTATGCTATAATCTTCAATATTAAAATTTTATATTAATATAATAAATTGCGATTGTCAAATAAAAATTTATTGTCGATATCCAATTTTTTTAGGTATTTAATCAAATGCTACGGTGACAAAAGTACGTTTTTCTAATACTTTAGAAACCACATATTCTACAAATAAAAACGATATCGGAATGTAATTCGACAGTGTGTCACATTTTGCTAGTTTTCAAGGTATAGTTAAGTTAGCTAAAATTAGACTTTAGGAGTTTCTTTTCAAAATTCAAAATTTTGATGCATTTTTGTATTCCTTAAATGTATATCTAGTAATATCATATTTGCTTGTACAAAGGTTTACACTTTAAACAATTATTTAAATATATATTGACATAAAAGTAACAATAGCACTTAAAATTGTATTGTCAGCCTATGTAGAGTAACGAACCACCATAATATAAAAACTACTTTTAAAAGATAATGCTTCTATTAATAATAATTATATACTCACTGTAAAATCAGTAATAAAATAAGTCCTATGTCTCACTGAGCATTGCGATATCTTGGATCCTGGTGAAGGTATTTTAATAAATCAGACATGATGAGAAGTTACACAATTAACTTTAATATTATTTTGCATGCATTCTATGTTCTTAAAATGGCGCTACTTGAATGAGATCCACAAGCTTCTGGATATATTGTCACATGCAGGGGAACTCGAAAAATTGATGTTTTTCAAATATGATAACAGTGGTGCTCTTTGCTTATCTGAGAGTTCCTGGTCGTTGTAGTATAAACTATCATTAAAACAAAATTCATTCGTATATATGATGGCCTCCTTTTTATATAAAAAAAGTCTTATTACTCAATTTTCTCTCTAACAATACCAATTTCTGGGCTCCTGGCAATGTGATTTTAATAAGTCGAAAAGTTACAACTTTCATTTAATATCGCATAGATTGTATGTTCTTAAACTTAAACTACTTGGATGATCTTTGTGTGTATTTTATGACCCCGGTTTATGTTGTCCTACCTGCCAGCTCAATATGATATATTCGAACTCGTAACAAGTCTCAGCAGTTTTCATAATAGCAATTTTAATCGTGTATTTAAAAAGCAACTGCTATTGCCGCGCTTGGGCTATGTTATGTATAATAAAATTAAATATTCTATTCTATTAAAAGTGTATTATTACAAGTTCAAAATTAATCAACATTACTCCACCTTACTATTTGTATTAGTGCAGATTTTAGAATTTCTGACAAACTGTTCGTAGAAAACAGTGTGGCTTATTTTAAAGAGCCCTGTTAACGAAAACAACACTTTTTTTGTAGACAGATGTTATTTAATAATATTAAACATTTATTATATTTTATACTAAAAATTTTATATAGATAAATACTAACAGGTATATCAATGCCAACTTGTATTATATCACTGGCCAGACAAGTTGGTGGAAAATAGCATAGATTAAAAAATATGCAAGGTATAATTTACAATTGTTTCTTTACAATTTGGAGGCTGTATGGAAAATTAGAAAATGTGTATTACTATTTTTAACTAAAACATATTTAAAACGACGTAAAAGTAATGTTGCTATAACGAAGCATGCAAATGCCATCATAATTTTTTCTGAGGTATTTATAAGTTTTTTTAGAAATTACTAATAAAATAATTTACCTTAACGTAAAAGCTATTTTCTTATTAAATTGAGAGATATTTTTTTAACACTTACCTCTGCAACAATATTCAGCTTGTTGCTGGGACTCGTCTCGCAGAGTAAAAGATCGAGGAAAACTAATAAAGCATCCCCTCAGGGAAAGAAAGATGCATTCTGGGCACAAGCTATCATAACTTTGTTTCATACGCTCGCGCCATGGGAATTTGCTATATAAGTCACGTGACGAATTTAGCAAAGTTAGCGAGATAAATGGATAGAAAAATATTTTTTCGCATAATAAGTATAACTAACTATTTTAAGTTTATAATTATTTATGTACTATATATATATATATATATATATATATATATATATATATTTATATACATATATATATATATATATATATATATATATAAATATCAAGTACTTTCTTGGGATGAGGTTCGTGGATTGAACAAAGAAACTTTAATTGACGTTTCGCCTGTCCATTTCAGGCTTTTTCAAAATATTTAATTCTGCACATCTAAAAATTAAATACAAAAAGTGTATATATGTAAGTTAATAAAAACAATTAGGTATAACGGCACGCACTAAAAATTATTAAAACATTTATTTAAAATAGTACAGTACATACCTTGAGAAAGATGTTCTTTTACCTTGCTTGGCAGTGTGGAGGTAAGTGATACACTGGTTAAAGAATTCTATTGTTTTTTTTTTATATATATATCCTTTAGTTTTTTTGATTATATTAACAATGTAGAACTATTTGTGGATACGGGTTGTTTTAAAAGTATTTGTGTGAGTCTGACAGTATACAGTATGTATTTATGATTGATGGAAAATAGTTTATAACAATTGAATTAAATTAGATTGTGATATATTTGGCTGAGATTGTCAATGTCTTTCCGATCGTTTACTGTATTTTTTTCTTTTTTTATCTCGACTTTGAATGTCAGTTTATGGTAATGTTGTTCTTTTGATAAGACCGTTGTACTCGAAAAATCAAATTCATGTTTCATGTCTCTTTCATGTTTATGTAGTGCTGTGGAAGCATTTTTTGTATATTTATGCCCATTTAGTCTATTTGATAGGTATTGTGTGGTCATGCCTATATATTTTTTGGGGCAGTTTAGGCAGGGAATGCTGTAAAACGTTTGATTGTTTTTTAAGACTTTTTAGTATATAAAGATTTTTTGTTAGATTTGTGGCATACGGTTTCGTGTTTACCGAGAATGTGTTTAATCTTTATGTATGTAGTTATTTTATTGTTGTCATGATTATTTACAATATGTTTTGTGGCATTGTATAATTTTTGGGTTCTTCGCTTTATAATTCGTTCGATGGCTTTTAATGGGAAATGATTTTTTAAGAGAGTATTTTTAACTTTATTTAGAATGTCAACTCGGTATATAGGTGATGTTAGTGTTAGTGCACGGTCAACTAATCCTATCATCACGGAACATTTTGGGTGACTGGAATTATAATTAAGGTAGTGGTCTCTTATTAATGTTAAATCCAAAAAGTTTATAGCACCATCATTTTTGGATTTAACATTAATAAGAGACCACAAAACAAATGGCATTAAAACTAAGTGGTACACCAAAAAAACCTGGTCCTCCCGTTACCTTAATTATAATTCCAGTCACCCAAAATGTCAAAAAAACTCCGTGATGATAGGATTATGACCGTGCACTAACATAACATCACCTATATACCGAGTTGACATTCTAAATAAAGTTAAAAATACTCTCTTAAAAAATCATTTCCCATTAAAAGCCATCGAACGAATTATAAAGCGAAGAACCCAAAAATTATACAATGCCACAAAACATATTGTAAATAATCATGACAACAATAAAATAACTACATACATATCTTTACCATACACTGAAGGTCTTTCTGAAAAGATTAAACACATTCTCGGTAAACACGACATAACCGTATGCCACAAATCTAACAATACCCTTAAATCTTTATATACACCACTAAAAAGTCAGACACCAATTATACGTAGTTTACAGCATTCCCTGCCTAAACTGCCCCAAAAAATATATAGGCATGACAACACAATACCTATCAAATAGACTAAATGGGCATAAATATACAAAAAATGCTTCCACAGCACTACATAAACATGAAAGAGACATGAAACATGAATTTGATTTTTCGAGTACAACGGTCTTATCAAAAGAACAACATTACCATAAACTGACATTCAAAGAAATGGTGGAGATAAAAAAAGAAAAAAACACAGTAAACGATCGGAAAGACATTGACAATCTCAGCCAAATATATCACAATCTAATTTAATTCAATTGTTATAAACTATTTTCCATCAATCATAAATACATACTGTATACTGTCAGACTCACACAAATACTTTTAAAACAACCCGTATCCACTAATAGTTCTACATTGTTAATATAATCAAAAAAACTAAAGGATATATATATATATATATATATATATATATATATACTCTTTTAAATAAATGTTTTAATAATTTTTAGTGCGTGCCGTTATACCTAATTGTTTTTATTAACTTACATATATATATAATATATATATATATATATATATATATTTATATACGAACCTCATCCCAAGAAAGTACTTGATATTTATAAATTGTAAGGTTCAAGAAGAGAAATATATAATATATATATATATATATATATATATATATATATATATATATATATATATATATATATATATATATATATATATATATATATATATATATATATAATGTGGTAGTATTTTAAGAGTAGCTTCGATTTTATATTCTCTCTCGTACTACCTGGCTCGCACTGCTACAAGCTCTCTTAATAGTAGAGGTTTTATCTAACGTAAGTGCATTAGATAGTTCTAAAATAAATACAAAATCTGCATACAGAGAGAATAAAAGCAGTTTATTATTCGTGTTCTCCTTTATAGGGTTGTTACAAAGATGTCTTTTTTGATGAAGTTGGCTGCGTCTGGCTCGGATTTTTAATAATTTGCTTTTGAAATTTTTAATATTCGAAACTGTAGACATAACTGCAAATTCGGAGAACAAATAATCCCATTAACATTTATGCAAAGCAGGCGATACATTTATTTTAATATCATTACGTTGCCAATATTTTCACAAGGTTAAAATCACATCATATTTAATTATGCACAAAGCTTGTTTCATAGTTTCAAGTTTTTTAAATCAAAAGAGTTACTGTTTGATGATCTCTACATAAGAGTTATCAATAAAATTAAAAAACATAATTTAAAAAGATCCATTTGGACATTTGTTAAAAACAATTTATTGCATTGGAAAAATTTTTTTACAGTAGTCGTTGGGACGTTTTTTACAAAACTATTGTTGTTAAAGTTTTGTGTTACCTCATTATTCGTTGATATAAGCTAACTTTCGAACTTTGAAAAGACAAATGAATCAAACTAATTACCCAAACCAGTAAGTCATTTTAACAAATACTTTTACAAGAAAGATAAACTACAAGACTTTTCGAGCTTCCAGAACGTAATCTTAACTTTTGTGTCAAACTAGAAAAAAACTAATAAACCTTAGTAAAAATTGATCTACTCGGCGTCCACGTTATTGCTACTGAATGATAGCGTATGAAGTTATTGATATGAAAATTTGATCGGACTTTCTTTGCTCCAATAAACCTTCGTCGGTTTAATATTAAAGAACTTCAAAAAATGTGAAACCAATTTATTAAACAGGATTCAACAATTCTATAGTAATTCTATTATTGATATAGCTTATGAATACTCCCGCAAAGAAACATTAACTAATCCAGTCGAAAACACATGTAAGGCCGCACTAGAGGCTTTACATGTTGAAACTAGTAGTTCTAGATTGCCTAATTCACTGGCTAGCCGCCGTCACTGTCCTTTGCAGTAAGATCTGTTCTTTAAAAAAATAAATCTAATCGAAATTCGCAGTTTTAACTCTTAGATCAATACCTTCGAGGTACACAATCCTAGTGATTTAGATGACCGCTGGGCAACAGTTTCTAAACAAAATATGTCTACAGTGAATCCTCTTAATTCTATAAAGCTTTGCGCGGCAAGATGCGACGTTCGATTGGAACAACCTACTTTCATCAGGTACACCAACCGGCCCACTCTGATAAAAACAACCCTCCTTTTATAAGGAGTAATAGCCATAATATTATTATGTCTTTCTCTGAATTCATGGGTAATCTGATAGCACCTACCAACGATTTACACCAACCACATCATGCTCGTATAAAATATAGCATCCGTGATATGAATCAACTGCCAGATTGTCACGTTCGCCACAAATTTTCCAAAACAAATTTAAGTGGGAGTTACCATCAGCTTCGGCCATGTATAGAACATGTATAGAACATAAATGCCATCGTCTTCTTTTAGTAGATCCACCTTCCGGTCTTTGCGTTTGGTAAAAATTTAGTGCATAACACGTGCCTAATGAGTAGTAATCCTTATATCCTCACGGTAGGCTTACCACGCTTATCTTTATAATTTTTGGCCTATTAAATGTTATCTTGTTCTCTCCTTAAGATTATTGTTTAAAAAACTTCAAACTATAAAACAAGCTTTTTGCCTTATTAAATATGACGTAGTTTTAACCTTGTGAAAATCTTGGTAACGTAATTATACTAAAATAAATTTATCGTGTGCTTTGCATAAACATTAATAGAATTATTAAAATTAATTTGTTCTCCGCATTTGCAGTTATGTCTACAATTTCGAATACTAAATATTTCAAAAGCAAATTATTAAAAATTCCAGCCAGACGCTGCCAACTTCATGAAAAAAGACATCTTTGTAACAACCGTACAAAGAAGAACCCGAATAATGAACTGTTTTTATTCTCGCTGTATGCAGATTTTGTATTTATTTTAATCATTTTTCAGACGTATTTATTTATTCAAGTGAAGACCGGATCATGTAGAAAGCATTGCAGACGCAAATAATTAGAAAAGTTTTATAGGTAAGCGTTTCTGTAAGCCGTATAATTAAATTGTCTTTTAGATATTAAAGTTAGATGATTTTAAGGCACAAGAACACTAGTTACTTTATTTCAACAATTTTTGATAGCCACTAAACTTGTTTTAGGACCAAATAAAGTTCAAAATTTAGTATTTTATATGGTTTTTTCTTCTTAAAGTATATTTTCTAGATATTTATTCAGTTCAATTTATGTTTGTTCGTTATAATAAATCAGATATGTAAAAATTCAATTCAGTTTTCTTAAGTGGTACTTTCTATGTAAGTTGTAGCAATATATTTAAGTATATAGGATATACTGATACGCGCAAAAATGAAGAATTTGCAGAACGAAAAAGTAAAAAAGTAGCACAAATATTATCCTATAGAGACATATTAATTGCCTTAACAAATAAAACGTCAAAGCCTTGTTTAAGTAAATTATTTTTAAAAAATCTAAGATAACTGGCATTTTATCCTTGTAAGCATCATAAATGCTAATAATTGATAAAATCAAACAATAATATATTTAAAAGCCAAGCAGTGTTGCATGCATATTCTTTTTAAGTGTGTTCAGATTATTTGTTGCGCTTAGATTGACAAACAAAAATCATTTTTGGCTTTTTCGCAACTGAATAAAAATATTTAAGTTTAAATTAATTCAAGCAGATATTTAGTAAAATTACATACCTCAACATGTAGACTAGTCTGTTTACGAAATGTTTCGATGCATATTATAGACAATATTATTTAAGCAACCATAAGAAACTATGTTGAGGGATGTAATTTTACTAAATATTTGCTTCAATTAATTTAAAGTTAAATATTTTTTTTGTACATGAGGGTTGGTTGGAATTGGTCAATAATAAATCTCTAGAAGTTCAGAATTTTATTCTAATTTGACATGGAGTTCTGCCTTGTTTGTAAGTAGCAAATATCCCGATAATTGTAGGAAGTAGTGTATGATTGATTTTTAAAAATAAGTGTCTTTATGTATATGTATGTACTATTGCACCTCTTATAATAATAATTTTTAATCTAAATCTTTGTAAATTTCGTATTGTCTCGTAAAAGAATTGTGAATGTTTCAATGTTCAAAGCTATTTAGTATGTTTCATTTTAATTATGTTAGTCTAATAATATTCCTCTAGATCTATGACCATTATGTAACTATTGTTAAATATGTAATGCATGATATAAACCATGTTAAATATTTTTAGAGTCCTGAGGATGACCTTATATGGGTCGAAACGTAGACTAGAATAAAACTCTGAGCTTCTAGAGATTTATTATTGACCAGTTCCAACCAACCCTCCTGTACAAAATATCAATCTGAGGTCACGAATCAAGTAGAAAATTAAATATTTTTATTCAGAAAAAGCCAAAAATGATTTTTGTTTGTCAATCTTCATGCAACAAATAATCTGGTCACACTTAAAAATAACACTATAGATTGCTGTAAACTATCATTTTTTTCATATCTAGGTTACATGTCAAACAAACTGACAAATTTTAAAATTTTGAAATCAATTTTTTTCTATTATTTAATGTTTCTCTCTTACGATCCATGTTTGCCATGTTTATTGAGTACAAATCGAAGTTTAATAAATGAAAAGTACAATAAATATTTTAAGTTAAAATGATTTAAACTAATGTTTTGCCGTGACTGTATTTACAATCTGCCCCTCCGACGTCAAATTAATTAAATTCCATTATTCGATAAATTTGGGACCGTCAACTTAAAACTGACGCGAAAAATATTATCCGTCGAATTAGGCCATGCATCGTTTAAAAATTAAATTTACTTTTAGTATTTTTTTATGGCTTTGAGCGGAGCCCATTTAGCCACGAATTTTCAGGTTAGAGGTACATAGTAAAAATGCAGTCGTAAGAGGAACCAAATTTTAACCTAACTCAACTAGCAAATTAAAAACAATAGGAAATTTTACACAAGGTCACACACTTCTCGCCCTTGAGCCAATTCGGGACTTTTTATTATGCAGTTATAACACACAAACGCAGGTAGGCCTGGATAATTAGGTGGAAAGGTTACAATAGGAGAAAAACAGAGGATACAAAGCTATATAACCTGTTAATGTATAAACCTGTAAACATTTATTAAACTCTTATGCTGCACTTTTTTAAATACTCTAAAAAAATTGTTACCAGTTCAGAAACAAGGTACGTCACGCAAGTAAATTAGTGTTGCAATTAAATAAACGGCGGTTAAGATCATCCTTGGTGAAATTGACGCATGTGCAAGATGAGCTATTAGTGAGCCTCATTTTGAAGAGGTGGCTATTGACATTAGCATGTCCAACCAAAAATCGAAATGAAAAAAAGGCAAATGCCTAGGAAAACCCATTTTGTAAGTTAAGGGATTCTGATTAAAATCTAGGTATAGCGTTCTATATACATTTCCTGCATTTTGGGCGTATTGCTTATATTCTTGTTTCCAATTCAAAACTGATGATTTTTTTATGTAAGCGAAAAGATCTGAATAGGCAATTATTTGTTTCAGAATTGTAAGCCTCCCTTGCAGCTTTGTCTACTTGTTCGGCTGGCTAACCCAGTATGACCCTTGACCCAATGAAAAACAATCTTTACTTGGATGAAATATAGTTTGTAAATGAGATATCTCTGTAATTATAGGATGTTTACAGTTTTGATTGCTTCTGCCGGACAACAAACTGATTGAGAATCTGACAATAAGATTTGTCATATTTTTGTTAATATAGATAAATTCCAGTGCTTTGAGGATAGCAAGGGCTTCGGCTGTATAAATTGACGCTATTGTATCGCATTTAAATTGTTTGACCACGTTTATTGGGGGTATAGCAAAGGCACAACCCACACCAAGTTGATTTTTTGAACCATCATAACCAACCAATATAAATTTTATAGTGATTTTGGTATTTACTTAAGAAACTTTTCAGCATGGTTAAAGGATGTAAGATCCGTATATTTAGGAATTAAGTGAGTTATATTCCACGGTACTTCAAACAGAAAATGAATATTGTTTTTTATGAGAATATCGTTATGTGCTGCAGTTGAGGTAAATGCATCGGCTAATGGTGGGTTATTTTTATTAGTTTAAAAGGGTAGAGTTAAGTTTGCGACAACCAACTGAATAATTTTATCAATAAGAGCATTATCTCCCAATCTCATATTTGATATCGTAAATTTTTCAGCCAGACCTTTCAACGAATACACAAAGGTGACTCATCACATTCTGCTAAGAGAGCCTGAATCAGCAAAGAGCGTATTGCTCCCAACACAAGTCTAAGTGCTTTAAATTGCACAGAACTTTTTTGAGTGGAGATTTAGACACAGAACCGTAAAATATCGAGACATTATCAAGCATTGACCTAATAACGGCTTTATAAAAAATTTGAGATATCTTCTGCTCAGATCCCCATGATCTCGATACTACGGCTCTAAGTATATTCAAACTTCTCTCCACCTTCTCAGGAACATAATTGATGTGTTCGTTCCATGACAATTTTTGATCCCAGATTACTCCCAAATACTTAAAAGACTGAACCCAAGGGACATCGACCCCGTTTACTTTTAAGTAATTTTACTAAATTTACTGGAAACGTTATATCATAGCGAATTAAACCTTTCTTTCCTAAGAAACTATGACTTTTTGGAATTTTTAAATTCAACAAAATGCAGAAAGAAATTAGGGAGATTTTTCCTTCTCCCCCTGCCATTCAGGATGCCCCTGATTAAGTATTGATATTTTTGGGTTTAAAATTTGACTCAGGGTATAAAAATTACCAAAATTCCTAATCTATTTTTGAAGCATTTCGAAAATGTTTAGAAAAAAGCTCTTTTTGAAAGGCTCATTTGCGGGGCTGTAGCCTCCTAATGAAGTAGTTTTATTTAAACAAAATTTTAGTCTTCTATTTACACATAATTTTAGTCTTCTTTTATGACATTGTAAAATAATAACCCCTAATTTCGGAACAGCCTGTACAGATAAATAACATAATCCCTTTGTAGATTCGTACACTTAACATATTCGATTTTTAGATAATTATTTTTGAAACCCATTGACGATAGAATCACATCGACGAGATTAATTCCATTTTAGTGTGAAATTGCAAAACTTCTAGAAATTTTTTTGGCATATTTCCCTTCAAGCATTTTATTTGTTGCCGTGAATAGCCATTTTACACAATGTAGTACCATTGTCTAACTGCAAAGGTTTAATGATATATTTTTAAATAAAACGTCCTTACATTGTTGATGAACAAATATTAATTTCTGGAAGTTTTGATATTATTTGTAATTAAATAACTTTAAACTCAAAATGCTATTAGTTTGTCGCAATAGTTTCTAACATAGAAACTAGTAAATTCCCAAATCAAAAACCTTTTTCGATTATACAAATTTTATTTATTTATAGCTTAAAAGTTTTATACCAATATTTAGGAAATATTAAAATGTTTTATAACAAAAAAAAATTATCCTCTCAGATTTTCTGTTTGAATCTACTCATAATTTATGTTAACAGGTAAAATGTGACTCATAAGATTAGATATTATGCATAAAAATAAACAATAAAATTGAATAAAGACGCTATTTACTTTATTACAATAGTTTTTATTAGCCACTGAATTTATTTTAGGGCCAAAAAAAATTCAAAATTTAGAATTTTATGTTTTTTTTTCCTAAAATATTTTAGTTTTTCTTACGTTCTTACGAAAGTTTTTAAACTTTTTATGTACGTTACGCGCAAAAAAGATGAATTCACAGAACGGAAAAGTAAAAAAGTAGCCCATATATGGTTTTCTAAGTAAGTAAATTATTTTAAAAAATCAAAGATAACTTGTAAAAATCATAGGATCTAACAATAATTGATAAAAACAAACATAATAATATACATATTTAAAAGCCGACTCCTTTAGCTGACCATGCATAATCCTTATAGAATACAATCTGAACCCGTGTACTTTGTTGCGCGTACAATTCAAAGTGTAATAAATGAAAAATAAAATAAATGTTTTAAATTAGAATTTAAACTTTTAAACTAATGTTTTTGTATGACTATATTTTTAGTCTGCCTCTCCGATGCTGAAATAATTAAATTGTTTTGTTTGATAACTCTGGGATCGTCAACATAAAATTGATCATGAGAAAAGCAATACTAAAAGCCTCCCAAAACATTATACGTTAAGTATTGATATAATTGAGATTTAAAAACCATTTTGAGAATGGCTCATTTGCGAGGTCCTAATGAAGTGTTTTTCGATATATAATTACATATCATTTTAGCCTTCTTTTATGACATAGATTGTTTTGTAAAAATAATCGGCAATTCCAGGACAACCTGTATAGATAAATAACATACTCTCTTTGCAGATTCTTAAACTTAACATGCTTGATTTTTAGATAATTATTTTTGAAAGCCATTAACAACAAAAAAAAGTAAAAAGGGATTTATCCCACTTTAGTGTGGAATTGCAAAAAAATCTAGAAATTGTTTCGCATATTTCTGTTCAAGCATTTTATTTGTTGCCGTGGGCAGCCGTTCCCTTGTTTTGTTGCTGAACAAATATTCATTCCTGCAAGTTCTAATAATATTTGTAATTAAAAAGCTTTAAACTAATAGTACTATTAATTGGTCGCAAAAATTTCTAACATGGAGACAAGTAAATTTTTGATGATATAAATTTTAAATATTTATAGCTTAATAGTTTTAACATCTATTTTATTAAACCAATATTTAGACAATATCAAAATGTTTTATAATGAACAAATGATTTTCTATGATTGAACTTACTGAATATTTATATTAACTGGTAAAATGTGATTCATAAGATTAGATATATATTATAAACACATTATTTTAGTTACATTTATCTTTATAATAATTATATGCCTTCCCAAAAATCACTGCAGCAAATATAAGGAGTAATTATCTTAAAGGACCATACTTTTGCATCAAAAACTGAGACCGTACAACTAAGTAGACAAAAATATTTGTCGTTCTTCTCTCACCTTTTAGAGAAGTTCTACCACGACCTTAGCATAAATAATCCTGCCTCTCTAGCTTGTAATCTCAAATCTCTAGAGGTGTTAAAAAGAAATTCAAATTATACCGCACCTCAATTTATTACCTGGGGAACAAGTAATCCTTTATCAACCCTGCATTTATTTAGTCTTTACTTTTTCATCTAGGGATTACATAATTTTTAAAAGGGAGTTAAGAGATTTACATATATTGACATATATTCCCTATAAACTTTCATTAAAGCAATGTTAGTTTTTGGCCTAATATGTTTACTTAAATAGAACATAATCGTCAATTATGAAAATTAACAAAATCGGAACGGATTAAAGTTTTGGCAATAAATTTCAGAACGTTTAAGTTTTTGCTTTTATTAACCGGATCTCAACATTTTAGGTCACATAGGTACCAAAAGTTGAAAAAATATTTTGGTTGTCAAGCGTATTTTAAAATTTGTCAGTGGTAGTCAGTGCTAATTTGAGATATAAAAAAACAAAAAAATAAGACTGAGCAGCTAGATTTCAAAGTTATCAATGTTTGGTGTTATCCATTCTAATCAAATATTACTTTTTCTATAATAAATAAAAGACTTCGTAATAGTATTTATTAATATTTTACCCAGATTAAATTTCTTGCTAGTCTTATCGGGCGCCTCCCTAGGTGGAGCAATATGGTTGATACCAGGAAAACCAAATACCTGGAATGGACCAAAACTAGTAGTATATCGACTGACCTTAAAGAAAAGTGTCTACAGATGACATGTGATCTCTTCTTCTTTAATTGACTATTTATGCTCTAATTTTGAAAATGTCGTCTGCTCAGTTATGGGTGCAGGTATCTCTGATCACGAGGCGGTAAGTTGTACTATTTACATGCCAGGGGCCATAAGGCAGCCTCCTGGGCGTAGTCCTGGTAGAATTTTTAAGGCAGCCAACTTTGATAGTTTTTACTCCTTATGTGTAGGTGCGAATTGGCAGAGCCTGGAACTGACCCAAAAAAAAGTTTCTTAAAGTGTTGTCCGTTTTATTTAACCAAGCTTTTCCCGTGCGCCTAATTAAGAGAAAAAAAAAACCAATTGTTGGCTTACTCAGGGTCTAAAGATATCAGCTACTAACCTTCGATCTTTAAACTATCTAAAAAGGTATAGTAATAACCCAACTTTTTGTAATAAGTATCGTAGTCTGTATAGAAAGCTTATCAGGGCTGCTAAAAATAGATACTATGAAAATAGACTCAGTAAGGCTAAAAACAAACAAAAAGAAAGTTGGGCTATAATTAATGAGTTCGCAAAAGATCCCCAAGTGTCAAATCTGAGATGGACCCTGATCACCTTAATCAGTTTTACTGCAACATGGCGAGTGATCTGACTAGGAATTTATTAAATAGTTTAACCCTCTATCTTAATAATTTTAATTATCAAAACTCATTTTGTTTTTATAATACGGACAAGTCCGAAATAAAAAAAGTTATTACAGAAATAAAAAATAAGAAATCCAGTGGAGATGATGACATCTCTCTATGACTTTTAAAACTACCGGATAAAGCCTTAGAAGCCTTTTATATTGAATCCTGGCTAAAATGCCTGTCTAAAATCTTCAACATTACCTCTCTTCAAAAAGTGGTTTTATAAACTTCAAGACAATTTCTTTTACTCTGTCTAAGGTCATTGAAAAGTTGGTAAAACATAGAATGTGCAACTACCTAAAATCTTTTAATATTTTAACCGATAGGCAATTTGGTTTTCAGGAGGGCAAGGGAACGCATGATGCTGTCTGTGGTTTATGAGGAGGTCTATGTTGGGCTGAATGGGGGGAAGGGCGGCTGTTTTTGTGATCTGTGCAAGGCTTTTGACTGCGTGGATCACGAAATTCTTCTGCTTAAGCTCGACAAAAATACGGTTTCCGTGGACGTGTGCTTGCCTGGTTTGGATCATATCTTGAGGGGAGGTATCAGTGTGTAATGTGCTCCGGAAAAAAATCTTCATCATTGAGGGTCTGTTGCGGTGTTCCACAGGGCTCTGTTTTCTATTTTGTTCTTATTATATATTAATGATTTCCCAACTGCAGATCTCTGGACAGTTCACCCTAATTCGGACGACACTTCTATCCTATGGCAGGCCAGGGATTTATTAGGGAGATCATGAGCAGGGACTTGTCTCTCATCAAGGAGTGGTTTAACTCTAATCAGCTATGCTTGAATCTCTCTAAGACTCATGTTGTTGGGCTTGGGTGTGATGTCGCAGATCTTCATTTCGAGGGCGGTTTGCTTACAGGAATTCCTGCCACCAGGTTCCTGGGAATTATTATTGATGGGGATCTGCGATTTGAAGATCATATATCTTACATATATGTCTTCTGGATGCTTTGCTGTTAGGGCCGTTAGGGAGGAACTGGGTTCTCAACTGGCAAGGGCAGTCTACTTTAGTTTGTTTGAGTCGCATCTCCGATATGGTATACCATTCTGGGGTGTGGCTAATCAGGGTTTGCTAAACATTCTTTTCGTTTTACAAAAAAAGGCCGTAAGATTTATTGTAGATGTACCACGCACTGAATCCTGTAGAGAACATTTCAAGGCACAAAAAATTTTACTCTACCATCTTTATTCATACTGGAAACATCATCCCTCATATTTAAAAATCGTCACAGACTACAGGGTCCCATAACCAATATTGTTGAAAAAATCTATTTTGCCACTCCCACATAGCACCCTGGTTAAAAGATCTATAATATATGAGTGCGAAAGATCTTCAATCATCTGCCGGGTGCTTTAAAAAAATCAGGAACCTTCCGCAGATTGCTGAAGGGGGAACTTTTGAACAGGGCATTTTATAGTGTTATCCATTCTACCAGGACACGCTTAATATTAATATTAGTGTTTAGAATTGCTGTGTGTAAAAGACTGAGTGTATATATTTGTTGTTTTTTTTTTTTTCTTGCTTTGTTACTTACACAAATTTTATATAATTTTTTGTTGTTTCATTTTAATATTTACCTACACATGTATGTTTAGATTTTTATTTTTTGACACAAAACTTTTTTATACTAACATTACCTATAATGGCAATAAAATGTTTTAGGTCTAAGTTTAGATTTAGGAATATGCTTTGTAAACAAAATTTGAATATTTTTTACAATAAAGTACTTTTTGAATTGAATTGAATTGAATTGATCTCAGGTTAGAGGACGCCGAATAACCTGATGGAAAACTACAAACCTTCCAGAAGGCAACGGGAAACCACTGAACTACATCTCTTAAGAAAATTACATCAAAATATAATAAAATGGCTCTCAGTCTCCTGCAGAAAGAGTCAATTAAAACTGGAACAGGAAATGTCCAAATACTACTGTTTTACCTTTTTTTATAATGGAAATAAAAACTATTAACATTTTTAAGGGAGTCTTGTACTCCCCAGGGTTGTAAGGTATAGTGGAAAAAATATTTTATATACAAAGTGGTAAGTTTTGCATAGTGTATTAATTATATACCTATGTTGTATCTGTTGTATCCATCCTATGTGGTATATATATATATATATATATATATATATATATATATATATATATATATATTATATATATAACATCTTAAAACTAATAAGTATATTTATAAAGCTACCCAAATATATTTCCATAATAAAATGTCAAAAGGTTAAAAAGGGGTTGTAACTTCTAGTTATTAAAAATTAGAGATACTACACAGCTCTATCAATTAACTGATGATACTGGCTATGGGACATATTCACAACAGAACGTATATTTTTGAGAAAAATCTCAAGCAAATTCAATAAACGCACAAAAATGTTCTACTCAATGGGCTCGACAAAGTAAATAAATCTTTTGCTCGCACCTCAAGCGTGAACTAAAAATCGCCAATTGCTAATAGTAAAATGACTTGAACCAACAATACAACAACTAACAAATGAAAAAAACCATTTTTTAAGTCTTCTAGTGTGGTAGGACGAGTTTTATACACTTTATTTTTTATTGTACCATTTAACCATTCTCTAACAAGGGCAGAATTGTGAATTAGGGCTCCATCGAACTGAGTGCGCAGATTATATTTATATTCAACCGGCAAATCGTTATAGCCTCGCACAATTCGTTTTGAAGGAACTTGAGAAACCTTGCACCATTCAACGTTCTGTTGAAGAAAAATGGATCAATTACCCCGATCTTTTAAAATACCTCATCATACATTCACGTGTTGCGAGCACTGCCTTTTACAATTAATTATCCAGTGTGGATTCTGAACACTCCATTTTCTAATGTTTTGGGATGATACAATATCGTTTGTACAAAACATTGCATCATCTGTAAACTGGATTTTGTCGAATATGCTAGTCTTCATAGAATATGGCCTGCGTTGTTAAGCAGTACTCCATTCTTCTTTCTTCGTCACTTTCTTCTAATGTGTGTAAAAATTTTTGGTATATATGGTTTAATACCGCTTTTTTTTGTAAACACCTTGAAACCGAATTTTTCCAGAAAGCATCAAAATTTCGCCGACTTGAAAATGGATTTATTTCAAAGTAGTTTCAAATTCTGCCATCTTCAGGGTGAGGCCAAACGGTTTTTTTCTTACTTCGTTCTACTGAACCATATTTATTAGACATTCTATTAATCTTAGCAACCGTACTAAATTATATTTAGCGATTTTGGTGTCTTTGATTAAATTAATGCGCAGCATCTCTATAATGTCGAGCATTATCCCCTACTATTCTCACAATTTCCACTTTTTCTGCTAAGCCGAAAAGTCTTTCTGCCATAGCACACACAATACAAAACGTCAAATAATAATCTTAATTCTTGATAAATGCCAAATAATACGTTATTTTGTTTATATAGCCAAATATATAGAAAACTGAAAAGCTTAAACGCATTTTTGCCAAAGCATACACAATACATAGAGACAAATATTGCTCTCTTTCAGTTACATAGACAATTATTTTTTTAGAAACCTAACTTTATTTTATTGTATTCGCAATGGCGGAATAAAGTGGAGCTTGTAAGAAAAAATATACATCTTAGGTTTAATTAGAAGCACGGAACTTCCATCATATAAACGAGTTATTTTCATTGAACCGTGAATCTTTGAAACTCTGCGGAAATAATCGTTTTTGAGTATTTGCAAAGAAATAACACACTAGCTTTTTGATGAATATAAGAAGAAAGCAAAGAAAAGAAGAATGGACTGTTAATCAACTATGCAAAGTAATGTTTTGTTAAATTATACGTCACACTTGATTAAATTAAATTAGTACATTTTTCACAATGATGTTTTAATCATTTTACTAAGCCCCTATTTTATTCTGCCACATTGAATTTGTATCATGATTTTGCCACTTAATTCGTTTGTCACATTTGATTTGTAGAAACTGAAGTCAATTGAATATGTAGACTTTTTTTCATAATGACTTTTTAAACATTTTAATAGTATTCGTATTTAAGTTTGACCAGCTAATTTCTATATAACACTTAATTGTGGTAAAAAATTTGAAGTCTAACTGAATTATTTTATTTTAATTAATTTATTATTAAATTAAGTAAATGTTTAACAATGATTGTTTAAAACTTTTAATAAGCTGCCATTTTGTGCCGCCATATTGAATTTTCATCAAATTATCACTCATATGACCCTTAGTTTCTCATCCCCATATGATCTTAGGGGTCATTCTGCAAAATTTGATGTCAAATGTCGGAACTGGAAAATCTTTTTTTTTTCGCGAAGATTTGAAAAAGTCTAGTAGGATGATTTTTTCACGATTACAATAGTTCCCCCTTACGAGATTGCCAATTGGAAATAATAATATATATATATATATATATATATATATATATATATATATATATATATATATATATATATATATATATATATATATATATATATATATATATATATATATAAATAAGTTAAGTATTTTCGACCGTACAGAATTTACAGCTCATTATTTGAGCTGTTGTAAAGTAGAAATGTTAAAATTTAAAAATTATTGACTCTACCATCTTTTGCTCCTGATGACGCTAGTAAACATTGGCTAAATATTGTTCACTTATGATAAAAAGAGTTTCTTCTTTTTTTTTTCATGGACCGCTAGACCCGAAATAAAACCTGTTTGTATATATAAATATAAATATATATATATATATATATATATATATATATATATATATATATATATACAGTGTGTCCGAAATTGGTTATGACAGTATTGGGATCTCGGAAACCGTGATAGTTACAAAAACGTTTAAATAGAGAAAGTTTTAGACAATTATGTTTGTAATTGAACGCCGTTTTGCTCGCGATTCTATCTTTTTTAGTTTTTGAGATATTTCGAAAAAACCAAAAAACTGCATTTTAGAAAAAGTCCTATAATTTATTTATTTATGAAAATTTTCAAAATCTGTAAGAACATTATTAAGGCAACTTTTTATGTAGAGTGCACCTGTTAAGTCAGATTTTACATACGACGTTTCGATTTTCTAGAACCATCATCAATTTTGTTTTTTCTTATGGCCGCTATATTCGATTTTAACAGTTTTGAAAAGAGTATTTCTTTAGCTTTTCAACGGTGTATCACACTTTGTAATTAGGTTATTACTAAAGGTGCAAAAAGTGCGTAGAGAAAATATTTAAACGTTTTTTGGAATTATCAAAGTAAAAAATTAAAAATTAAAAGGGTTAAAAGGCAATATGTAATTCAACATCCAGTTCTACAAAAAATTAGTAAAAACTACTTAATAACATAATTGATTCGTGCACAATGTTCACACATGTTCAAACTACCACCCGCATATAACACTAAAATCTTTGCCCAAGTAGGCTTTGCGTTTGAAATAAGACTGTTTAAACATTTTTTCGAATTATCGATATAAATTAAAATTTAATAGTTTCAAATAGCAATATTTTTAAATTGGACATTAAATTCTGCATAAAATCAGTAAGTTCTACTCAGTAACATTAATACTATGTGCACTGCACATAATGTACCCCGAAGAACGACTGTCGACAGAACTTCTTTTCAAGCGCTGCACTGATTAGAAGCTTGCTAGGGTTAGCCAATTTTAAGAATCGCAACAGAAAGTATGCAAGTATGACAAGGAATGGAATAGGCAAATATTAGAATATTTTAATGAAAATCTGGTTTTTTCCATAAGAAGAATTGAAACAGAACTTCACATTCTGAAGTCAACCGTTCATATGAAAAATATTTTTATTTTTATGTGATTCTTGTATTCCCTAGGGTGTGCCTGTATAATGTAAAAAATATTTATTGTAGAAAGAGATAAAATAAATTTGACATATTTCATCATTTTTCTTTTAACTAACCGCTTTACAATAAACAATATTTTTGTTTTTTAGGAGGTAAAAAAATATTATGTACAAAAAACTGGAAGAAATTGGAATGTATTTCCCCATTTGGTAAAAATACTAACAGCTTTTAATTTAATTTTTTCATTTTCAGGGGGCTTTATATACCCAGAATTTTATGTAAAAAATTAATTTAAATATGTTGGTAAACCCCCCAGACTGGAAAATGCCACTACTCCATACTAGGCGCGTATACAGCTTGCAGCTATGGGAGGGTAATTTATAAGTTTTTCATGCATGAAACAAAATTAACGACCAAAAAAAATGCACTTTCGTATAGCACACGGGCTGGCTTATACCACTCTTCTTCGTACAATATAATATTATCTGACCTCAATGTTCAAATCCGCGGACGTAAATTTAAAAAAAAAATACTTTTACCTAAAAGTTTTCTACTTTTCGGTATGTATATCCATTTTCATTGCGCCTTAAAGCGTTCAAGGAGATATTTACAAATTTCTGAAGGCATTTCGAGTTCGCGTTAAACTGTTAAACTTCTTCTGACACTCTTCAAAGCTTCAGCTGGCAATGCCCGGTCATCTTGAGAAATATCTGAGTTTTCTATAAAATGGAAATTATATACATTTCTATTCGAGATTAGATTTACCTCGGATAAAAATATATAAATAAATGTCTTATAGCAAAAATGTTAAAATGTTCACTTGTCTAATCGGTTTTATCGCAGGTGATATCGGCACGACTGTAAGTTTCAGATCCGGGCCAAAGAATTTCGTGCACGCTACAATTCAAAAATTTCTTAAAATTCATCTTTAGCACTCATCGAGGTAATTTTTACACCAGCCTCTAAACAAAATGTACACGTTTCTTTTTGTACTTACTTGATTCGCCTAGGATCAACCGTTCATGTGCTACAGGGCCAGACGTAAAATCGCAGTGGGATATTAAGAAAATGGAATTTTACTTCAAAATGGCTCGCTTTCTATAAACTGGAGAGCAATTTTGACGAGGTGGTTTTTCAATCCCTCGGGGGAACTTTGAGGCCCCATAAACAATTCTCGCTCCTCATTACTCTTCTCGAAAGAAAAAATAAAGAAATGTGTGGAAATTGAAAGGACAAAACCATTTTTTTTAATATCCACCATTTTTTGAAATACAGACATCCTATTACGAATTTCCTTTATATTCTCCATCGATCCCGTGTTACCTTGACGAAATGGTCAGGGTTTCGACTCCTCAAAATACTTTCAAAGTTACCCCTTTTTTAAGCGACATCCTGTTCTCCTATATTGCCCGTTAACGAACTTGTCTGAGATCCGAAAAAAATCTGAAAAAATTAACCATAGCGATGCGCACTTTTGTTTTCAACGGGATTTCCAAAAAATGTACCTATATCGCTTTGTGTCAAGAAACAAGATATTTGATAAGATTCATAATAAGGGAAATAACCTGACGGACTCAGGGGCGGCTAGAGAAGAAGATTAAAAATAGCGTCATAAATAAGAAATTTCTAACATTTTTAAAATATGTTTGCTATAGGACTACTCTGAATACTTTCTAAAAATTTTATCTTAATTGGTCAAAGCAAGAGTAATCGATGTACATACATAAAAAATACAGGGGGTTTAATTATTAATCGCCTCCATTTTTGAAGTCGGTTAAAAATTGAAATAGTAAAATTGAAAGTTCAGATAAACAACAAATTACAATCTTCCCCTAGAAGTAGTTCGAACATTGATATGCACTGCAAAAGTATAAAGACAGCAATGAATAAGATTGTGGGAGATAAAGTAAGATTGCAGAAAAACAGAGCTAAAAAGAGGTGGATGGCAAAAGATATCTCAGAATTAGTGGATAAAAAAATCATCCTGAATCAATACAAATGGACACATTCTAATTAGGTCTAGGATTAGAAGAGCAAAAAGCGAGTAGGTAAGGAAATAGAGATATTAAAAGAGTCACAAAATACCTAGGACGAAAATATCAATTTCAGAGCACCTTCACTTTTGTAATGTTTTGTAACACCAGTCTCTAAAGAAATTGTAGTTCTAACAGATATTTAGGAAAACAAGGAAATTTTGGAAAAATATATTCACGAGCTTTTCAAAGATAAGGCCAGAGCGACAGCCACAAAATATAAGGAACTGAGCCCAGAACAAAACATCTACGGGACGAGATAAACTCCCGGTGAAATAAAGAAAATTGTCGACGAGATCGATTTAGAAGTGATTTAGGCTGAATTTTATACCCGACATGAGGTCACCGAACCGTGACCCGGGGTTAAGATCAATTTCTACGTGTGATGTGGCCCGTAACTCTTATCTCTACTAAACTTTTTTGTATGTTTTGAGATTTTTTCTTTCACCTGTGGTAGAGAATATATTTGCGAAGGCCTTTAAAGGTAATGCTTTGACATCCGCTCTGCTAAAACCAAAACATTGGTTCAAACGATTGTATGTTTGCTGATTGACCTCATCGATAGGAAAATCTCCTCATATTTCTGAATCACTTTATTAAACTCCGGAATATTAAATAAATAATGAAAGTTGATTAAAGTGGAACGATTCGCTTTCTAAATGCATTTGTTTAAAGGGAGGAACGTGGTACATTAGAATATTATATAGACTACAGAAATCCGACGCATAAAAATAGATACTTAGTTGTAAATTCCCACCAGCATTCAGAACAAAAGTAATCGGTTATAACTTCCCAGTATTTAGAGACCTTTTGATATCTGATTAATATTCTTTAACATCGGAAACCAAGAACTAACTGAAGTTCTGAGAAGTATTATTATGCGTTCAGTTAGAAGATATTGTAATCAAACATAGCGAGAGAAAAATGATAAGGAATCACAGTTTGGTGGGGTGTTCTTTCCTAAATACATGGTACCATAAAAATGCAACGATTACTTCGGCGATCCAACATACGTACAATCTTCAATACACATAAGAATATTGAATAATGGTTGCCAACCCCGAAAAATGCACATTTTTAAACTAGAGAGGTATTTAAAAATCATTACTTCTGAGGAGAAGTGTATGTGAAAGAAACAAGATGCTCAGTATTCTCTAAACCTAAAGTACGCAAACAATACATTAAAACAAAACACATTTTTCAATCTACTGTTGCTGAACACCTGCATCTCGCTGGAAATATTATAAACGTAAAAGCCAAGGCTCTACTGTCGGTTCTAAGATCCGTTACGAAAAATTAGGGAATCTATTGAAGTTTTAAAACATATAATGGGGTTCTCCCGTTTAATAATAATAAATAGATAAATATAAAAAACTTCAATACACATACGAGTTACGATCTACGTCACCCGGGGAAACTGGTCTTAAAACCGGGTCAGGGCTCCGGTGTGCTTAAGTTGGTTTATAAAAGATCGCCTGAACCGTCTTAATTCAGTGATAATTTCTCGTCGAGTAAAGATACCTGAAGCTGCCTTATGCAATCGAAGGCGAAAAGTAGGATAATTCGAATTTGGCTCGGTCTAATTCCAAAAACCGTTATTTCTTAATTGACCAAAGCCTTGAAGCTTCCCGTTATGTTAAAGAAATAAGATGCTGGATCCAAAGTACATTCCAGTTATATAAAAAGCTTTTAACAAATGGTGACTCTCATATAAAACTAATAACGCGTAATGTAAAATGTTATGGGTAGTTCGTCCCAATATATGGAGTAGAGACATGGATCTTGAAACCAGCAACACTAAATAAAACTTAAGATGTGAACATATTATCCTTAACTAAAAATTCCAAGTGCAGATACGATCACTAACAAGGAGGTACTGAGACGAATGGAAAGAAGAAAAGAACTAACAAATATAGAAAGGAGAAAAGCTAGCTATCTTGGCCACATAATGAGAAACCCGGAATACCAACTGCTCCAAGTGATCGAAGAAAATAGAAATTCAATTATCCTGGTTGAAAAATATCTTAAATATCAAATAGTGGAATCAGTAAACTTGTTCACACGGCAAAGGATAGAGAAATATACAAGCCTGTAATCACCATCAGCCAGCGGATAAACAACATAAGTAGGAAAATATTTTATTAAACTGTAAAAATAAAATGTCCTCGAAAAAAATTGTCATTATGGAGAAATTATTCGAAAATATTTTTTCAAATACAATTGTTTTCAATAATATTATATTAAAACAGTAAGTAATAAAACAAGTAACAAAATCTATAATATCTATTCTTGGTAAAAATAATATCATCACAACTAAAGTAGATATTAAATTTAAATGTATCTTTAAAAAAATCCAAAGCTTATAAGAGTGCATATATTATGGTCGTTTCAAAAAGGAAAATATTGTCCTTAAAGCATCTTGGGAGCAGCTTGACAAAAATTAAAATTGAAAAATCAAAGAAATAAGTTAATTTTGTTAATGTCGCTCGACTTGAAGGTTGTGCAAATATTCAATGGTTACCGGTTAATATATTTAAGAAAAAGATGGAGACCGAATTAAAATAAACTTGTATAATATCTAAAATGAGAATTATTTTGATTTTTAGAATTCAATATCATATAAATCAACAGAAAAGTCTGTATATACCTATAGTAATGGTTATAAAACCTAAATTGGCTACCACAATAAGACATACTATTACAGCAACATGCTTAAGAAGGACCTCGCACACATCTTATGGATTTTTGTATGTTATAGATCTGACCTTCTGATTAAAAGTCCTCTTTGGGCAGAATTCCTTATGACTAGTATCATAATAATAATAATTTTATATGGGATTTGGGTAAAGTTTAACACTCTCTGAAACTTTTAATCAGGAGGTCAAGATATATACCATAATAGAGTTTTATGAAATTTGACGGTTCACCAAAAATCCATAAGATGTGTGCGGGGAAGGGTTGGGCGTTTTGTCGAAAAATCAAGATATTTGGCCGTAGGTATTCAACAATGCCGATGGCATCGATAATGAGGAATAAATGGGTTACATATGTCAAGGATGGAGACCTTTGTGGTAAATATTGATAGATAGCAATGAACTATCTACAGGTAGCAACACCGATCGATAACTTATACTCAGCAATTATATAATGTTATATGACCACTAGATATTTAAATATCTTTTCTTTAAACAGATTTTAAATATTTTAATAGTTTTGATTTCTATTGGTAGATAGTTAAATATTCTTACATATAGAAATTGGGCTACGTGGTAGTTAATGTTAGGCGGTGTATAGAAATGTTGAAATCTAACTAATAAAGATTATGTCCTAACTCTGGAATCTGTGGTGGAAGATAGATCAAAATACAAGAATTCTAACCACACTACACCACAACTTGTTACGTTCTGGACGCGCGTTTCGCTAACCAAGTTAGCATCATCAGCAGATGATATAAACTTTTTATATCATCTGCTGATGATGCTAACTTGGTTAGCGAAACGCGCGTCCAGAACGTAACAAGTTGTGGTGTTGTGTGGTTAGAACTCTTGTATTTTGATCAATAAAGATTATATTAAGGTAATTGAAAAATTTGTATTTAAAAACAAATATAAAACATTCATAGACATACACAGTTAGGAAATTCTACTACCAAAGCTTCCTAAACTTCCACCTACAAGACTGTACACTTTGCCCAAAATATTGTACCAAATCTAGATATTGACAGAAAATTTGCATAGTAGATTGTTAAAAGCGTTTCATTGTTAGAAAATCTTTTAATGCGCGTCAATTGAGTCAATTTTCCTTTTCCCAGAAAGTCATTAAATATGTTCTCCAAAATATTTGATATTCTCGGAAAGCAGCAGTTCGGCTCGTTCAAGCACCTCAGTACGAGATTGTTTATAACTAAATATCACAAAGTAGACTTCTCTCTATTCAACAACAGTTTCTTTTTGAAAAAACACCCCTCAGCTTTATCCAAGCATGTTTTCTCCTCTTTAGGGCGGTTTTTAAATAACTTTGCTGCAGTTAGGATGTAGATATGATCTGTATAATTGACAAGAGAGGTACTTGTTATTTGCAAGTAATCTAACCTATGTCATTAATATAGAAGATAAACAAAAAACGTAAGCCGAAGAAATGAATTTTCTTCGTATAAGTGTCAAATATATTAAGCTTGGTGGATATCAATATAATTTGAAAAAATTCAACATTGACTCGTGTGAAGCCTTCCACAATTAAATTAATGCCCTCTCTTAAATTGTTGATTACGAAGCCAAATAGTAGCATTAAAAAGTAATAGGGTATAATACTGCCATTTAAAACAACAATAAATCCCATGGCTTATTCTGAGTATAATAACAGCCAAACTGCTGGCATGTAACTTATCATAACGAACATGACCAGAACATTTGTCTATTTGGAATAAATCAAATTAAACTTCTCCAAAAAAAACACGGACCTATTTTATATCCTGTGTTTCTATGACGACAATTTTCATATTATTTAAACATGCATCAAAATAAAAAAGCGGAGGTTTAAAAAAAGGACAAATGAAAAGTTCAACAAAAAATTTATCCAAGTTTTAAATTATTCGATACAGTTCACTATGCAAAACCTTTTTGAGTATGTATATAGTTAATACATTGACGCGTATGTTGTTTAAAGTAAATTTAACGAAAGATATATTAGCTTTTTTACAGTGTATCCCTTATTTTCTTTTACGCATCAATATCATTTTACGGAAATGCTTTCGGAATAGAAACTAAAAAGAACGGATAAAAAAGCTGGCTGTAAGGCTTATCGCTCACAGCTGCATTACCCTTAATTTAATTTGAATAAAATCTAGTTTAAAAAGTGCTTAATGGGCTGTAAATTTTCGGAAAAATTGATGATGGTTTTAAATTAACAGTACAGCGGAATGAAATATTATTAGCTTCAAGGATTAAACTGGTTTTAGGGTTTCTGACGGATATTTAATTTTTTCAAGTATACGGTTTTTATACTTTCCTTAGCTGTTCCTTAGATTGAACAATCATGTTGATAAAAGTGCTGTAGACCATGAAGAAACTGAGGATATATTTGTCTCAGTAAAATTTTGTCACAGCCTTTGTTTAAGCTAACATATTTGTTATTAGAGATATTAGAGATAGATTAAGTTTAATAGAGATGGTTTATTTAGTTTCTTTTAAAATGAGATATTGCTCCCAAATATTATTTTTCTTTTCTTCGTTTATTGTATATATGTTGTAGACTACGTAGGATTTCGTCATTACCTCATATTTCTATTATTCCTATAAATAATTTATTATAGCAAGTTCGAAATACTTTGCATTCGACGATTTTAAAGGTTCACATCCCTGTTATTTAATTCCGTGTTTTTGTTCATTGGTAAACGGCTCCAAGCCCAATAGAATTGTGCTGTCTATGAACAAGGCAGACAGTATTGAATTCAGTCAGACAATTCAATTCAAAAGTTTTCCTTCTGAGTTTATCCAGCCTATCACAGATCCCCTAATATGTATTATGGGGATTCCTCTCCTAGGGTGCTTGATTTTAAATATTATTTCGTCGATTGAAGTGTTAAGCGTATGACATGAATATACATTAATATCAGTTATGAAGTTCACAGTCACAGAAATATCACAAGAAAAATATTTTGCTTGCGATTCAAAGAAAATCCCCTTGTTTTACCGGTTAGACAAGGTGGACGATACTAATATGTCAGATCAGTCAGTATTTCTACTATACCGGTCGTGGTTTTGGCGTTTGACTGATCTGAAAACATTTCATTGGACTGTCCTCCAATTAAGGTTTGGTCTATAACAGAACAATTTATTAAAGTCCTAAGAGGTTTCTTTGTCTAATCTTAGATCCAGTTCTAGAATAGAGAACGCTGTCAAACAACCTTCTCTTGCCAAGTCGATATTTTCCTGATTGCTAACTTGAAAACAGAGAAAGATTAAGCCTTTTTTCTATCATAATAACTGACTCAAATATAAATGACAGATAAACTGTCTGAGAGCATAAAGCATAAATGCTGATCATATCTTTGTCAATGAATAAAATGTTATCATAAATGCTACATTAAAATATTATTAATTTTGTCGAAAATAAGCTGCTATTTCGAGATACTCCGAGATTTTTTAAAAACATGTCAGACTCGTGCTTTTTGTGGTATGGGGATCAAAGTCCAGGAGAAATTAAAGAAGTAAAGTAAAATGCTTAAAATTTTGAAATATCAGCGAAAGGGTAGCCTCAATTCAATTGGAGTAACCATGTCATAATTTTTATTACTTACATATCCTTAGCAAAACTCTTCAAAAAAACCGGCAATTATAATATAATTAGACCAACAAGAGGCACATTTAATATTAGTATTACATTAGGACAATTTGTTTGATATTTATAATTCCCTGTTAGCTATTTGTATGGCCCTTTATCTTGCTTTCATATTATTTGTGATGCACGTGCTTGTCAAACTTTGTCAGTGCAGCACCTGCATACAGTAATATTTTGAGAGAAGATATTGAGTTTTTATCATACATAAAAGTACAAGAGTTTTTTTATCGCATAACTTTCATTTTGTACGAAAACTAGATTGCTTAGAAATTTAATGAGAACAAACCAATAAAAACGAAAGAACAAAAGCTGCCATTAAATTTGTAGCAATATGTTATGTTGCTGGGCAACGAAACAGCTGGAGTGGTTATTATCGCTACCGCAGGAGAGGTTTTTACAGGTGTAAAATACCATGCTCACTTTTTATCGGTGTCAAAATGACAAAAATGCAATATTCAAATAGTCATTTTACTAGAGGTGTGGCTTTATAAACTTTATTTGTATAATTGTATGTTCTTATTTACCTCCAATACAATTTTAAAAAAATGCTAGTTTGGTTATCTAGGTTTTATTAGAGAAAAATGCAAAACCATAGTATGATAATTGTGCTAGTTTTCTCGACCAAACCTAAGATTCGGTACCAGGCAAATATCGAGTGAATTTATAGTACAGTATAATTATATTCCAAAACTGTCAAAAACTTAAATAAGAAAAGTTCCATAATTGTTCAAAAGTCGACTTATTTCGAGGAGAGGACACAAAATAGAGCAATAATTAGAATCTTTTAAATTAGAATCGGCAATAGATAAAACTATTTATTCTCCACGCCAAACCTATTGAAAAATGTGAAACACGTCAAAATCAATTCCTCTTTTGCTATATAGAAACATTTTTTATCATTGGTTTAGACCAACAAATTTAGTATTAATATTATATTAGGACAATTTGCATGATATTTATACACTCTTTGTTAGCTATTTTTATAGCGGTTTATTTTTCATTCATATTATAAACTTTGTCAGTGCAGCTACCCTATACGGGATAATAATTTTTTTTTTAATTTGGTAATACGTTTTTGAAAAAAAAAATTATATAAAAACATTTTTTCAGTATACAAAGTGGCAGCCTTAAAAAATAAGAATAAGAAGACAGGTCTTCAAAAAGAAGAATTTTTTTATTTCAATAGCTGTTTATTTTCTTACAAAAAAAGATAATAAAGCTAACTTTTTTTTCTTTCTATATATAAAAGCAAATTTTTCCTATTCTAAAGTTATTCAAGGGGAGCAAAACAAAAACTAAATTATAAGTTTTACTTCCCTCGTAAAAGTGAGGTTTTGTTGTTTTTAAGTATTTCCAATTTTTTAGATGAAATAGGGTAAGAAAAACTAGAGAAAACGAGTTGGTGGTTAATTTCATCAAATGCTCTAAAGAAGTCTAACAAAACCAAAGCAGTAATAAGTTTTTTATCCGATGCACGTAAAATATCATCAATAACATTTGTTAGAGCAACAGCCGTACTGAAGTCTTTCCGGAAACCACACTGAAAACGTGCAGAATTTTATTAGCGGTACAAAATGTAAACATCTGATTGTGTAAAACCTTTTCAAGAATTTTTGACAGAGCGGGCAAAATACTTATAATTCTAAGATCATTGAGACGAGTGGAATTCGATATTTTCGGCAGAGGTCCACCAACTGACAATTTTCATTGACTTGGAAAATAATGGGACTCAATACAGCAGTTAATGAGCTATGTGCTTGACAATAAACAGGCTGCAGTATTTTATCATTAATGTAAGTAATTCTATCGTGACCACAAGCGTTTGTTTTAATATTATTTAATATTGTATTAATTTCTGAAATCTCAGCTAAAGCAAATGAAAAGTTTAAGTTATTTTTAAATAAATTATTGTTATAAAAATTAATTTAATTTGTACAATCAGAAACATCCTGAACATAGGTACGAAAAAAATTGTTTATTTCGTTGGGAATTTGTAATGATCCCAGTCATTATTATTTTTTGTTCTTTTAAATTTTTGATAAGCCGGATTTCTTTGTTTCATAAATATTTTTAGGTTTGCAGTTAACCAAGGGGCTCTAGGCTTAGTTACTCTAACTTCACGAATTGGCGCATGTGTGTTAACAATTAGACAATTAAATGATTAAGGTCAAGAGTTTTAGTGTCAATGTTATTTTCGTACAATATATCGCCCCAAGGTTGATTATGTAAATTTTGCTGAAATTGATGAATGTTGAAGTTTCTAAAAGATCGATAGGTAATCATCTTTGGTTGCGTGCACTGACTTTCCAGATTTAAAGCTCAATACACCAATACCAGAATCACTTACTAAAGCAACATAGGTAACGAAGATCGCATTCAAAAGAGTAGATGAGCATCTAGTTAACAGTATGCCCTCTCTGTTCCCTCCGTACTAAACTAGCAAGCTAAGTTAGGTATTTATACACCTAACCTAGCTTGCTATTATTATTGTAAAATTTTTTACTTTTTAAATTTGAATAGCTGGCGCTCCGTTAATTGATTGACACTTTCAGGTTATGTTACCAGCATAAAAATTAAGGACTCTACGTTTTCTAATCAGAAACATCGCGTTTTTTGTTTAACATTGTACGAGGTTTTTAATATGAAAAAGTAGTTTCATCAAATGGTCTGCTTTATTCAAACAGTGTTGAAATATTTACTGCGAAGTCATTATACAAATCAGGCATTTTATTAAAAAAGAAAGGTGAAAATAGTAAAAAGTGATACTAAACATGTCGTCGAAAAAATCTGATTTCGGATTCGTGATAAGTGGGCAAAAACCTAACGCTGTATCAAAAATTATCAAAATCGGCGATAGTAAGTGTAAGGAAACAATTATTGACAATTTTTTTAACAAATACTTAAATATGTAGGCTTCAATTTGTCCGATCGGAATAAAACAAAAACCAATTTTTTCTACGACCGTGCAGAAAGTGAGGATTTCCGCTCCATATGAGTGCTGAAAGTTTTACTTTTCCGCACTACTTCTGAAAGTGTTTTAAGTACTAGTGCTGAAACCAATACATAAACTACCACATCGCTACTTAATTAAACCTCGTGTGCTAATGAACATCACCCGAACTAGACTCAACAGTCCCAATTTTACATATTTAATAAAACAAGAAGTAATTTATTTAATCCTAGATCACGTTAAAGACAAGAAATCCCTGATACATATTACAATTCCTGATAATAAAACCCATTAACACAAAGCATTTGTTAGTAAAAGGGGAAGGAAATTTTAACTTAATAAGATTTTTTTTAAGTTACAAAACCGAAACATGTTCTGTCTAATGTGCTGAAATAGACGTGGTTAAATACCTGAAACTGTCAAATCATGAGCTCTACATTGGACATTGTTTTAGGCAGTCTTTTAGCAGATTTTGGGGTAGACATCGCGAATGTTAAACACCAAACTCGAAAAAAGTTGAAGTTTATGTGGACGAGTCTTTACAAAACGAAGAACAAAATGCGCATCTGATCCTCCAAAACCAGGTTGCTTCTTCCAAATCCTAGCCACCAGCAACCACTGACCTTCAACCACATCACATTGAACATACACAAGGCATACAAAATTCTGAAATGGCAAAAATCTAATCCATACCAGTTAAAAACCAATTAAATTCAGCCATAAATTTAACGAACGCATTGAATTTTCAATTGTATTTTCACTTTAACGCCTATACTGAAATAAATTATTTATAACTATAGTAGCTTTCCTCACACTAGTAAAAAAAGAGTTGTATCTAACAATTGCGGAAAAATGTCACTTTCCGCCTAGTTAGGTAAATAGCTATTTTCGATTTCAAACATCTGACAAATCTGTGTTGGTTTCAGAGATTTATATCCAATGTCAAAACAAGAAAACCTCTTGCCATGAAATTTTTTTTGAATTTTCTTCATAATTTTACTTGTGCTTAATGGATTTTGATAAAAACTAGTGAAAATATGCTACTGGTGGTCACTAATAAGAAAATGAAATGTTGGATCTTGGAATCTAGTAAAACGGTTAAAAACTGCAATTCTGTTTAAGAAATGAATCATCTGTAGTTTTTGTACAAACCGTCCAAATTGAAAGTTTTATTTTTTTATTGGAAATTTTTTTTCTCTTCAAATTGACACTAAAGAATTATTTTTTAAAGAATAAATTAATTTGCTAATTAAAAAGATAAAAATTTTGTTTTGATGGTTTAAATATTTATGTTTATAATTAAATACAAGGAAAAAAAAATCAAGAAAAAAGGCAAAAACTTATTAAAGCTTATTTTTATATAAAATGGGGAATTTGATTAATATAATTTAATTCTAAACATAATACGTTTTATTTTACATGTAAACAACTAATAATAGAAATCCTTTTTATTGAAAAAATATTATTTAAAATGAAATAAAATATATTTAATTACAAAAATAAATATTTAAGACATAAAAGCAAGTTTTGTCAACATTTTTATTTTTTTTAATTAAGAAATTAAATAGAATATGTCATTTAAAAAATAAATTTTAGTGCCATTTTGAAGAAAAAATCCACATTAAAAAAAATTAAACATTCACTTCTGCCAAGTTTCACAAAAACTGCAGACTAATCAATTTTCAAGTCGAATTACAGTTTTTAACTGTTCTATTAGATACAAAGACCTAAAGTGTGGCAGAATTAGTAACCACTAGAAGTGTATTTTCACAAATTTGTGTCAAAATTCATTAAACACAAATAAAATTATTAAGAAAATTCGAAAATTCTTGTCGTGTGGTTTTGGTTGTTTTGTTGGTTATGTATAAACATAATCATCTGAAATCACCTAAATCTGCAAACATTCCCGTTCAAATCTGATTTTCGATGATTTGAGGTGTGATTTTAGGCCTTCAGTGACGGTTTATAACTTTAATAATGGTTTATAACTTTAATAATGGTTTTCTCGACCAACCTGGACTAACCTAACGCTAACGGGACAGATTCACTTAACAATATACATTTCGTAAAAAAAGAAATCCTTGTTTTTAATATAGACTCGGAATTTTGTAGAGGCCCTCCCGCGCTTTCTTTACAGCAAACCTAAGCTAATCTGAATTTTCATTCATTATAAGGTTTGGTAAAAAAAAAACTTAAAAGAAGCCATTCGCCTGAGCGGGGATTCAAACACAAATGCGCCGCATCCAAAGTCGAGTGTCCTAGAACCGAGCCAGTCAGGCCATGCTGAATATTCAACAAAGCTTGTTTATACTCCGCAGAAATAAACTACGAACCAATAGAAACCCCATTGAATAATCTGTGTTGTAATTAGAGGGAATAGTTGCCGAGATAGGGTCTATAGTTATACCTTTGATTTAACAAAATCGGTCATTGGGTAACGCGAAACTCAAGGTTCCCTTCCTTTGTGTTCCCATCTATATGTTTATGCAAAAAAATCCGAGGGGAAGAGCAATTGCTTTTTCACGAAAATTCCCGGTAAATTCGCTCCACCATTAATACCCTCACGTTTGCTCTCAAAAAATGTCCCTCATAAATTTTGCTCTTTTTAGCGCTTTTGAGATAAGAACGAAAAGCAGTTCGAAATGCCGGTGGCTTATCACTTGAGGCTTCATAAGCCTTAATTTAATTTCAGTAAAAATAAAAGATTTAATGCTATGGTATGTTTAGGGAAGAACTAAAGACCGGGTTTATCGTTTTCAACGGGAAATAATTTTTAATTAAGAGCCTAAATGGTTTTCGTATATACAAAATTAGACAAAACCGCATTAAAAATATTTGAATATATAATATATAACGATACATTACTGCGTACCGTAAACCATGTGCATATATATATATATATATATATATATATATATATATATATATAGATATATGTATATATATATATATATATATATATATATATATATATATTTTTTTTTTGAAAACAATTATTTATTTCACTAACTCTTTGTATACATACAATTTACAATTCTCTAATCAGTGCCTAAAAGCTCTGGCCTCGAGAATACCTATGACTAGTGTTGAATACATTAAAGAGATTCACTTAATACCTAAATATACTTTAATATGTTTAACAAATAACCTATAATTTTGAATATTACTTATGTTTCTGGTACCTTGTTGAATGCTTTAGAAGATAAAATATAAGGATTATTTAAGCCTATATTAGTTCTAGAATATAATTGATAAATATTATTTTGAGATCTAGTATCATGACTATGTATATTATTGGACATTACAATATTAATATTTGACATTTGCCTTTTATTTAATATTTTAAACATAAATTTAATTTGTTCTAATTGTAATACAATACTAAGTCTAGGGATGCAAAGTTCATTATACAATCTATCTGTGTTAGTTAATCTGACTACTACTGATACTTAAATAACATTTTCAGAACCTTGTTCTGAAGAATTTGGGCTGAGTCAAAGTTGGTTTTACAACACGACCCCCATATTGGCAATAAATATATGAAATGTGACAGAAAGAAGGCATTGTAGATACTGGGCTTAGTTTTATTGATAAGATAGTTTCTGCACCTGAATATAATTGGAACCATGGAAATTATTTTTGAAGATATGTGATCAATGTGATTGGCCCAATTTAGGTTATTATCAATTTGAAGGCCCAAATAATTTATGTGTTGTACTTCATTTATTTTTATGTTATTTATTTGTATAGTAAGATTTTGTATATGTTTATTTTTTTGCTTAAAGATAATAAAATTTGTTTTGTCAATGTTTATTTTGAGTTTATTATAATATAACCAATTCAAATAAAGGTTTAGGTCACTGTTTACAGTATCATTTAATGTCCCTTCCCTCCCACCTGTATAGATCAAGACCGTATCATCAGCAAAAGTGAAATACTTTGCTTTAAGTCCTACACATCTCAGATTCAACACATATAATATGTACAATAGGGGTCCCAGAACCGAACCCTGAGGCACTCCATACTCACTAAAGTATATATTACTACAAACATCACCTAGCCTAACATATTGCTTTCTACCTATTAAATATGACTTTATTAGATTGTACATAGTTCCCCTGAAACCCATATGCCTTAACTTTCTCAATAATATTTCAGTGCTGACGACATCAAATGCTTTTCGCAGGTCAATAAATACCGCCACTACTATAAGACCCGCATCCAATGATCGAGATATACAGTCGACAAAGTCCATGGTTGCGCTAAGTGTACTACTATGTTTGATAAAACCATACTGAAACCGATCAACTTCAATATATTTATTTATAAACTTGGTAACCCTTTTTTTAATTATTTTTTCTATAATTTTTGAAAAAACGTTTATGACTGAAATGGGCTTATAGTTGTTCATGCAATCTTTACTCCCAGATTTAAAAATTAGACATATTTTACTGATTTTCAATTCTTCTGGAAATATACCAGTTCTTAGGATATTATCAACTAGGATTGTTAGAATTTTTGTAATGTCATTTTTTTAGGTCTATTATGTCCCTCACCGCCACTTCATCATGTCCTGGAGCAGAGTTTTGTTTCAGTTCCGATATGGTTTCACCAATCTCTTGTTCATTAGTTGCCTCTATAAATATACTATTTTCACAAAATATATCTTCAAAATCAGGGACATAGCCTAATGCTTGAATTTCATCATTTAGTTCTAGCGCAATGGACTTCCCTATCTCTGAAAAATGTTTATTTAAGTGCCCTACAATGTCATTGATGTTATCGATTTTATTACCATTAATTATTAAGGTATCAATATGAGTTCCTACATCCTTATCTTTAAAAAATCCATGTACAAATTTCCATTGTTTTCTTACATTGGTACCTGTCGCTTCCCACTTAGTTCTAAAAAAATTGTTTTTTAAAGATGTTATCATATTATTTATTTTGTTTTTTATTGCCTTAAAATCTAGCTCCAGCTGGAGATTTTGAGGGTTTTTTTTTAATTTTATATAATTTATCTCTTTGTTTTATCAAATCGAGAAGCTCAGCATTAATCCATTCATTATTTCTACGTATTCTGATAAATTTTGTGTTTTCAGATTTTTTTTTACATTCTTTTATCATATTAATGAGATCTTGGAATGACTCAATATTTTCATTTTTTATGATCTGATTAAATGTATGTTGAAATTTCCTAAAATTTATAGTTTTAATTTCATGAGTAACTTTACGTTTGTATGTTCTTAAATTTTCTTTTATTGAGAATGTTATCAGCCTATGATCTGATAGCGATGCATCCTCAACCCTAACAGAATCACATATATTAATGTTATTAGTTGTTATAACATGATCTATAATACTTTTTGAATGTAATGTAGTACGAGTAGCCTGATCATCACTAATTGTATTGTGTATTTTAAAATTATTCAGTGCTAACAAGTTTTTATATTTTACAATCTGACTAGCCCTTTCATCCAATAAATTCAAATTTAGATCACCTACTATCACATGCTTTGTACGATATTTAGAGTGCCAATTTTCAAAATATTCTAAAAATTCAATATTTAAATATGATGGAGTTCTATACATTGCACTTAGTTTTAACATATTTTCACCTAAGGTAACAGTTATCCAGTTAATAGAGTCAAATTACTCTTTGCAGATTTCTCCACTTCTTGTACCTTAATTCCCTCTTTCACATAGATAGAAGCTCCACCTCCCCTGCCTTCTCTGCAGCAGTGTAACACCTGATAATTGTCCAATTTATATAGAAACGTCTCCCTTTCATCAAGCCATGTCTCTACTAGAACTAGCACGTCGCAGTCCTGGTTCAACACAAAACACTGAATCTCTTCCAACTTATTTCTTAAACTTTGTACATTAGCATATGCAATATGTATTTTACTTCGAGGCCTTTCTAATTTTTTAGCTGCTCCATATTTTGCACTAATATCACTTTACTATCTTCCGATTTCCTCAGGAGAATATTTCCATTGCTAACCCATAGAAACTTATAATCCAATTTTTTTCTTTATTCCTTTGCTGCCTTATAAAGTTCCAAGCTTGTGTTTGTTAGGTCATGGTTCAAATAAATCTTGTTGTTTTCTCTAAAACCCAAGTCCTTACTCTGGAGATCAAATTTCTTTTTTGATTTAAGTATCTTTATTTTGGTTGCCTCTTCCTCAAATATGACTTTGATGGGTTTACTTATTTTTTTAGTATGATCCGTATTTCCCACTCTATACGCTAAAAACTTTTTATTAATTTGTACTTCTAACCTTTGCGCTATTTTCGTAACGATTTCAGAGAGATTTTCATTAGGCTCTTGTGGAATTCCTTGAACTATTATATTATTTTTAAGGGCGCCTTGTTCTTCCCTATTAAATTGTATTTTAATCTTCATTATTTCTTCTTGCAGTCTATCATTAATGACTGCTTGCTCATTATATTTTGTAAGAAGAATGTCATACTTCCTGTCCATATCTTCAAGTTTGGCCATAATATCCTCCAAAGTACATCCCTGTGTTTTTGTTTGCTTTTGATTATTTTTTGTTTCCTCTTCCTTCTTACAGGTATCACAGAACCATGGGCGTGAAGATTTGTTTACCTGTTGGTATGCCCTTTGAGTCATACCAACGCATGCTCTATGTTTCCATACAAAACATTTTTCACATAATAATCCCTCTTGAGTACCAAGTACTTTTTTCCGGCAAATATTACAAGTCTTTATTTCCTGCATGTTCACTTGGCAATACTGTCGGTTTCGGCAGGCTACGCATGTAAACAATTACACATTATTTGTTCAAATTTTTTTAGATTTTATGAAATTCTTTTAGTTACTAGCATGTAAAAACGTTTTATTTCTTCACTGAACACTGTTCTTTGTTTTATTTTTCACTTTTTTGCCATATATTAGGATTAAATCACCCTCATAAACACTAAACGTCTACACCTGTTGCCAGTTTTACTACTACGATCACTTTACACTACTATATATATATATATATATATATATATATATATATATATATATATATATATATATATATATATATATATATATATATATATATATATATATATATATATATATATATATATATATATATATATATATATATATATATATATATATATATATATATATATATATATATATATATATATTTATATATATATGCACATGGTTTCTTAAGCAATAATGTATCGTTAAATTGTCTCGTTGTCTAATTAAAATTTTGTATATACGAAAACCATTTAGGCTCTTAATTAAAAATTATTTCCCGTTGAAAACGATAAACCCGGTCATTAGTTCTTCCCTAAACGTACCATAGCATTAAATCTTTTATTTTTACTGAAATTAAATTAAGGCTTATGAAGCCTCAAGTGATAAGCCACCGGCATTTCGATCTGCTTTTCGTTCTTATCTTAAAAGCGCTAAAAAGAGAAAAATTTATGAGGGACATTTTTTGAGAGCAAACGTGAGGGTATTAATGGTGGAGCCAATTAACCGGGAATTTTCGTGAAAAAGCAATTGCTCTTCACCTCGGATTTTTTTGCATAAACATATAGATGGGATCACAAAGGAAGGGAACCTTGAGTTTCGCGTTACCCAATGACCGATTTTGTTAAATCAAAGGTATAACTATAGACCCTATATCGGCAACTATTCCCTCTAATTACAACACAGATTATTCAATGGGGTTTCTATTGGTTCGTAGTTTATTTCTGCGAAGTATAAACAAGTTTTGTTGAATATTCAGCATGGCCTGACTGGCTCGGTTCTAGGACACTCGACTTTGAATGCGGCGCATTTGTGTTTGAATCCCCGCTCTGGCGAAAGGCTTCTTTTAAGTTTTTTTTTAGCAAAACTTATAATGAATGAAAATTCTGATTAGGTTAGGTTTGCTGTAAAGAAAGCGCGGGAGGGCCTCTACAAAATTCCGAGTCTATATTAAAAACAAGGATTTCTTTTTTTACAAAATGTATATTGTTAGATGAATCTGTCCCGTTAGCGTTAGGTTAGCCCAGGTTGGTCGATAAAACTATTATTAAAGTTATAAACCGTCATTGAAGGCCTAAAATCACACCTCAAATCATCGAAAATCAGATTTGAACGGGAATGTTTGCAGATTTAGGTGGTTCCAGATGATTATGTTTATAAATAACCAACAAAACAACAAAAACCACACCACAAGAATTTTCGAATTTTCTTAATAATTTTATTTGTGTATAATGAATTTTGACACAAATTTGTGAAAATACACTTCTAGTCGTCACTAATTCTGCCACACACAAACTGTAATTCGACTTGAAAATTGATTAGTCTGCAGTTTTTGTGAAACTTGGCAGAAGTGAATGTTTAATTTTTTTTAATGTAGATTTTTTCTTCAAAATGGCACTAAAATTTATTTTTTAATGACATATTCTATTTAATTTCTTAATTAAAAAAAATAAAAATGTTGAGAAAACTTGCTTTTATGTCTTAAATATTTATTTTTATAATTAAATATATTTTATTTCATTTTAAATAATATTTTTTCAATAAAAAGGATTACTATTATTAGTTGTTTACAGGTAAAATAAAACGTATTATGTTTAGAATTAAATTATATTAATCAAATTCCCCATTTTATATAAAAATAAGCTTTAATAAGTTTTTGGCTTTTTTCTTGAGTGTAAATGATTTTTTCTTTGTATTCAATTATAAACATATATATATATATATATATATATATATATATATATATATATATATATATATATGTGTGTGTGTGTGTGTGTGTATATCAACTTGTGATGTAAATACTTAATATATGCTTAATATTATTTCTTACAAATGAATTAACTATATCTAAATTCATAAAGGTTATACTATGCGTCATTAATAACCAGCTGGCAGAAGGGTGCTTCAGTATGTTTTTATGTTCCAATAGCACCTAAACTGTAAAACAAAACAATGAAAATTTTGTACAAAAATAACTAAATTCAAAACGAAAATAAAGGACCCCCGCACAGAATGTGAAGATATTGTCCCTCCGTGAAATTTAATGAAATTTAATTATCTTATAAGGTTTAGTAATTTAGTATTTAATAAAAAGATATATGAAATATAAAATTATTTGTATGTTTTGTTTGGCCGCATCCAATATACATATACAGGAGGTTGGGGCACCTCAAACCCGTCGGTTTATAGCTGATAAACGGTACTTTCGTTTTAAATATAGCAAGAAGGATATATATTAACTATAGTTTAAAATTATTTAGAGATACACAGGGTGTGCAAAAAATACGTGGCAGATTCAAATTACATTTGTTAAATTGGAAAGCCTTGTATTTTATTGCATATTTAAATTATCTATTAGAATGTAGACCACATTTATTAATGGTTACCTACTACCTACATCTAATTATAAAGTTTTCAAAATATTTAAATTTTTTTGAAAATATCGATATTTTTTTTCAAAGTGTGAGTGACGCCGAAAATAATCGACACAATCAACTCAATAATAAGCTGTTGGTTTAAAAGGTTCTGATCCTTCAGTATTAGGAACTCCTGTCATTCAATATTATACGAGGTGTAATCAGTAGCATACATTTCCCGAATTCAATCATTAATAGCTACATTTTTAAAAGGGACAACGTGACATTGTCTCACCAAAAGAATGTATATTTAATTTCCTGTCAAACTACATTAGGGTTTTCCATTCCGAAAGCCAATAATTTTAAGAAAAGAAAAACGACAGATATTAAAATACTTGTATCATTATTATTTATTAGGACAGCCTGTATATACCTAACTCATGAACTTTTCCGCCAAATATGGTTTTTCGACACGTTAGATACGAATTTCAAATAAGGTCACGTAGCGGAATTATGGCTACCTCGAAATTTTAAAATTAAGTATCGAAAATGTTCATAAACCCTGATAGATAATGTTAAGATAAACCTAATACAGGTTAATAATTAATTAAATTTTACGTTATGCGAAGTCTATCACACTAAGAAAAACGACAAAGACTAAAAAATGGTTGCATTCAGGAATTTAATTTAGGAAAAGAATACCATTGAATGTTGTACACCCCGTTTATTACTGTATTTGTAATTGTAGTTCTACCGAGCTACATATATCGTATAACTTATATTTAAAACGAACGTATCATTTAGCAGCTGGAGAACGACGGGTATGGGCTACCTCACCCTGTATGTTTGATGCCCTCAACCGGCTAAACTAAGCATACAAATAAGTTCAAATTTCAGATTTCTTGATTAGAATAGAATAGAATAGTTTATATTACCACAAAATACACTATTATATAAAGGGTCGTCAAAAAGTATGTAAAAAAAAGGAAAAGTTTACAATTAAAAATAAATATAATTTTACAATACACGTTAAAAAAAAGGAAAAATAAATAAAAAGCATACATGTAAAGCATCTAAAAAAATGTTTTTTAGAAAAATAAATACACATAACATGCAATTAGAATATAAAAACTGAACAATTCGCATAGGAATATGGAATAAAGAAAAACAAGTGTGTCAAGCAGTACTCAAGATTGCAAATATTCTTGAACCGAATAGAAAGCTGTATCAATGACTTTGTTCCTAAAGTTGTTGCTAAAAACTTTATAGAGTTGGGGCAGTTTATTATAAAGAGTCAGACATTTGTAATATGGATATCTCTGAAAGAATGAGTTTTTATGAGATGGTACACTAATGGCATTCTCATTTCTAGTCTTGTACGAATTAGTCTCTCCCAGTTTCACAAATAATTTGAGGTTATTGTTTGTACAAATTAGACACTTCAAATATATATAGGGCGATGTTAAAATTTTCATTAAATATAGGCTTACTTAACTATCTATGGGCTTGAGATTGAAAATCAGTCTTAAAATCCTTTTTTGTCCAATAAGGACTCTCTCCCACACTGCTCTACCTCCCCACGAAAGAATTTTATTAGATAAGTGACTGTAAGCTAAAGAATAATAAACACTAATCAAGCCAAACTCGTTAACTGTATTCTTTCAGTTCAGAACAGCAAAATAGGCAGAGTTAAGCTTACCACAGACATGCTCGACGTGACTATTAAAGTTTAGTGATGAGTCTATTATAGTTCTCAAAAATTTGGTATAATTTGAAAATTTATTGTTATTAAGGCTATTAAAATTTAAAGACACGGGTTTGCGAACCAACATATTCATATATAAAGTTTTGTCGGAGTTATCCGACAAACGTTTTTTAAACTACTGGAAAGCTCCTTCGGGGTATTTGTCGCTAACATCACCGCCGTATCATCGGCATACAATATAACATGTCCAGTAATAATATTTTCTGGCAGATCATTGGCATATAGTAAAAAAAGTAATGGTCCCAGTACTGAGCCTTTGGGAATTCCAATATTTACAGATCTAGGCTCAAAACACACGCCTCCATACCTTACTGTCATCTCATGCCCAGATAAATAGGAGTTAATCGAGTCAGACATTTTACCAAAGGTCAAAGAAAAATATTTTCCCTGATCAAGCATAGAATAGACGTAATTTCAGAAATGATAGGAGGGTTTCGATCGAGTTATTAGATATAAAGCCATGTTAAGACTCATTAAAAATATTGTATTTTTTAACAAAATTAAGTGTATTTTCTTATAAATTATTTTTTCTAAAATTTTAGAATTTAAAAAAAGGAATTGAAATTTGAGGATAATTGTCTATTTTGTCACGGTAGTTTCTTTTGTGTAGTGGTATCACATTTGCAGTTTTTAGGATTTTTGGAAAAAATCGTTTATGTAAACCTACATTTATTAAATATATAAGTGGATAATTAATGTAATCCCTGGCGGCCTTAACAAGTTTATTAATATCATTTGATATTCAATATCAATGACAGAATTAGATATAGGTATTCAAACACATATATCAAACTACCAACAAGTCTTGGTGTGGCAAAAAATTACAAGAGTTTGCTAAAAAATAAAGGAGACGCTAAAGCAATGGAGCTTTAAAACAATTACTTGCAAAATTACGTCTATACATTTTTTTAGTGTATCGTAATTAATATTTTAATGATTTTTTGTTAAACATAATAGTATGCATCGTAATACTTATATTGCTCAATCACATATTAGGTATATTATTAGTCCTTCACGGAAGGAAAAATACAATGTATTTTTATTCCGGGTGTACATCCGTTCACTACCGTCGGCGTCGTTTTGAAAAGAACTGTTTTGCTAACGTTTCTCCAAAAATCACATTTAACTTTTTCAAAACTTTCTTTCTCGTGCCAGTGAAGCAATGGGATTTTTTTGGAGCGCTTTTACAGTTACCTTGAGTTTATGTTTATGATTTTATGTTCTTCTACTCTTACCAGAGATTCTAATATATATATATATATATATATATATAGGAAAACATGTATGCAAATATAATAAAGATTATATATATATATATATAAATAAAATAATTTTACGATGGGACTTTATATTAGGTAAAGAGTTTGCGATTTGATTTTTCAGTCAAAAAGACATATAAAAACTTTAAATAAAACATATAAATATATATATATATATATATATATATATATATATATATATATATATATATATATATATATATATATATATATATATATATATATATATATATATATATATATATATATATATATATATATATATATATATATATATATATATATATATATATATATATATATATATATATATATATATATATATATTTATATATTTATATATATATATATATATATATATATATATATATATATATATACCCAGTTCAACTTTAAAAGATAATATTTAGTAATAAAGGCATACTTTAAATATACAGGGTGAACATCTAACATGGGATAAACAGCGTATTGTCACTTTGGTAAATTTTTCTAAAAATCGCTCCGACGCGTGAATTATTATAAAGTACGTATATATAGAATAAATCAAAAAATAATTATCATAGTTAATTTCTTGTTAATGGAAACCCCGTATTATTCTGTCATATTTTTCAAGAATGCGTAAAATGGTATATTGATGCCGGGTTTAACTTTTTCGCCTTTACTTATACGAAGCGAGTTAAAGATTTGCTATAATTCAAAAACAACTTTAATAAAATATATTACCCTTATTTTAAAGTATGTTGAAAATATTGTCTGTTCACTTGCTGGCAGCAACCAAATCGTAAATAAAGAATGTGTCAGATACGTTTGATTGTTAAAATTAGTGTTGTATTGATCATAACGTAATTCAATATAGCGTACAAAATAAGGCTTAAATGCATTATTTAGCAGAAAGCAGAAGCAGATTATATGTCAGACCTCTGTAATTAATACCCTTAAAGGTTACATCATCCTTACAAAAAAAAGCTCGCACAAAAATTGCCAGTAGATCCTTCAAAGAGGAGACCGCAGTTTTGTTAGGAAATGATAGATTTAATTGATAAAAATATTATAAATTCAGAAAACATATTATTTTCCGAATAAACTATGTTTACGTGACGTGGCCATGTTAGTTGACAAAATTGCTGTTATTGAGCAGATAGAAATCTCCACTGGAGGAGGAAAATACATCCCCAGCGGCCCAAAAAAAGTATTGTTTGTGCTGGGAAGGAAGGGGTCTAATTGAATGGTCACCAAGGTCTCCGGATCTTTCCCACTTGATTTTGTTTTGTAGAGTTACTTAAAATGCAAAGTTTTAAAGACAAAATTAGAAAACATTGAGGTATAAAAGACAATAAAGATATAAGTGCGGACTTATTAAAGAACAGCTTACTTAGAATGTCAGAAATGAAATGTGCTTACGACTAGGTTGCTGAAAGCAGTAATGGACGACGCGACATTTTAACACCATTTAAAGTAAGTGTCATATCTTATTAAAGATGTTTTTGAACTTTAGCTAACATTTCACTTAATAACTAAGTCTTAAATATTGAATAGTTAAACTAGGCACCAATATGCAAATTTAGACATTCTTAAAAATATGACAAAAAATACTGGGTTCCATTTAATTATTAAAAATATGACAAGGTAATTAAAAATCTAACTTTATTCGGATTGATGTTATAATTACTTACAATTTTCTCTTAGAATACATTTTCACTCAACTATCTAGAAAATCTTAAAGTAGGTCATAATAAAGTTTAAAAAGAAGACCGCAGTTTTGTGAGGGATTGATGGATTTAATTGATAAAAATATTATAAATTCAGAAAACATATTATTTTCTGAATAAACTATGTTTACGTTACATGGCCATGTTAGTTGACAAAATTGCCCTTATTGAGCAGATAGAAATCTCTACTGGATGAGGGAAATACATCCCCAGTGGCCCCAAAAAAGTATTGTTTGTGCTGGAAGTATTGAGAATAGAATGACTAGGTCCATATTTTTTAACAATAACTTCACTGGAGAGGGATATTTGTCATTTCTATAGCAAGAACTTGTTCCAAATTTAGCAGTTTGGTTTTCCAATGTTTTGGATCCACAAGTGCTAAATGCGCAGATCTGATGGGGTGTCTCCTCGTTATGCGAGGCATGTTACTGATTATCTGAACCAAACAGGTAGATTGACAGAAGGGGTCAAATTGAATGGTCACTAAGGTCTCTGGATCTTTTCCCACTTGATTTTGTTTTGTAGCGTTACTTAAAATGCAAAGTTTTAAAGACAAAATTAGAGAACATTGAGATATCAAAAACAAATAAGATATGAGTGCATACTTATTAAACAACAGGTTACTTAGAATGTCAGAAATGAACTGTACTTACGACTAGGTTGCTGCCAGCAGTAAATGGACGACATTTTAACACCTTTTAAAGTAAGTGTCATATTTTATTAAAGATGTTTTTGAACTTTAGCAAATCTTTCACTCAATCTGTATAACTAAGGCTTAAATATTGAATAGTTAAACTAGGCACCAATATGCAAACTTAGACATTCTTAAAAATATGACAAAAAATACTGGCTTCCATTTCATTAATAAAAATATGACAAGGTAATCAAAAATCTAACTTTATTCGGATTGATGTTATAATCCTTCACAATTTTCTCTTAGAATATATTTTCACTCAACTATCTAGATAATCTTAAAATAGGTCATAGTAAAGTTTGTCAGGATCCAGTAGTTCGTCTTTCTATTTCGATTACAAAATTAAATATATCTGAAATATCGTATCCAGGCAGCTTCTCCAATTTTGTTTCCCCACGGGGAAGCTGGTAAAGGAAATGCATCGGACGACTTACCGCACTAAATCCTGTAAGAGATAATATTTGCACAAGAAAGTCTGGATCTATTTGGAAACGTCAGCTGATTTACCTAAGGCTGTTTGGTTAAGGTATAGTTGATGTTTAAATTCGCATCAGATTTACTTACGCTGGCCACGAAAGCCATTCATTGAGGCAATGTGGAGCAGATAATGATAAAATTTTCTCAATAATAATGCATCTCATTTTACGATAGATCATTACCAGAACCAAAGGTTAATAAAAATATATTGGAGATCGAATTACATGCAGTATGATCTATATCAGCTGTAGAGAAAATATTTCTATCATAAAAATTAAATAAAAATATCGCTATGATTTTAGGTATTACATCATGTCAAATAAATTTAATTTCCAAAGTTTCGCTTTTAAGTATACAAACCATTTTGGGGCATCTTTGAACCACTAAACTTTAATCCAATGTTACCCTTGGTTAGTATTAAAAATGTAGGATTTCATAAGTTTTAAAAAAACTTCCGAGATCAATGCAACAGGTTTAGCTTCCTTTACATATGACAACGTTCAGTGGTATTCCGGTGTACAACTTCAGCAGATTGGATGATTTGTTTATTTCAAAAACATTGGGCATGTTTTTTATGTCTAGTGGATATGCAGCTTTTCGTGCATGCACCTGACAACTAAGAAAAGAAATACATTTTATGTATTTCTTCCCTGTTTTCTAATAGTATGTACGTAGGAGGAAGTGAACTATTCACTTGCACTAGGCTTATGGAACGCCAAAATGCTTTATGTATATTTTGAAAATACAGGCTATGGTCTATACCTTCAATATCATTTAGAGTTCTGAATAACTGTATAGAAATATGGGATATTGGTATGTTTTTATCTTTAGGAGAAAAGTTTTTAATTGATCTAGTTTTCAAACGTCCATTTTCAATAGATCTAATTTTATACACTGCATCTAAAATTCAAAATAAATGTTTGTTTGCAATTATATGTACCTAGTGAAAAATACATTAAATAACCAGTACTTATACGCAAATAGTTTTGATTCATGTGGCTTTTAAAATCTTATGAATAAACCGAAAGATTGCCTTTATATAAAAAACATATTTTTAATTATAATTTAAAGCCCATATATTCTATTTGAGTTATATAGGAGAAATATTGTAAGCATTCTTAAAAAAATTGACTTGGGTTTTTTGACGTTTTAGAGACCCCAGTCAGTGTGTTGCTGGTATCAGATTTTGGAAAACATGGACATAGATTTTCGATATAAAGCCTTAGAAAATGAAGCAGCCCCGTAAAATCGAGAAAACTTTTATTTCAAAAGCGCTTAACCAACAACCAAAAATCACAATTTTTCTTCTAAAAAAAAAAACGGTGAATGAAGTCCAATTTCTTTCATCCCTTTGGATATAAAATATTTTTTTCCCCTATACGAGGTAACCTTTAAAAATATAAATAGAAAAAAAACATTTTTTTCCTCTATACAAGGTAACCTTTAAAAATAGAAATGTTTTTTAATACAAAAAACAGTGAAACAGAGCATTTATTTTTTTCTTTTGCATTTAAAGAGGGTTACTTTAAAAGGAGAGAAGAGATTCTCAAAGAAAAATTAAACTTTTGCTTTGTTTTTGAAAGAGGAGAAATTTCAAATTTGGTTAATAACTATATTATTTTCTGTAGTGTGGCCTATTTAGTCTAAGGTATTCATGAAATAAAAACAAATTAGGGTTTTCAACTTAGCAACGTTTTGATTGTAAGAGACATCTTCAAAGATATTAAAGATTACTTACTTTTGTATCAGTATCAGTTTATTAAATGCTGGAAATGACCACCATTTACTTCCATGCAGTAAAGTAAGCTGCGTTCAAAACGTTCCCGTACATTACGCAACAGATGTAATTTGACGGCATTCATTAATTATACAGTTTTGCAAATCATTCAGTGAATCAAGCTTGGTAGCAGATTTTAGATGATCCTATAAAAAAAGTCCATTGGATTCAGCTCATGTGACCTGAGAGGCCTCTCAATAAGTCCCCTTCGTCCAATCAAGCTTTGAAAAAAATGTTCATCTGAAAATTATCACACAGGTTGTACGAAATGACGAGGTGCGCCACCTTATTGAAAAATGATCGTATGATGGTTTTCTTTATTCTCCAATACTTACACGAGGGCTAAATAAGTAGCATTCCCTAATTTTTGGGGATGCTGGGTATGTACTTCACGAAGTAGTCTTCGATTTTCATCTGACCAATACCGACAGTTACGCCTATTTACAATCCCGTTAAGGTAAAATGAATACTCATCCGAGAAACAGATATCGAACATGTAGTTTTGATTGTTGTTAATAATTTCACTGACCATTTCACAGAACTGTAATCGGCGATCAATTCACTCTCGTTCAGTTTCTAAATCAATCGTATCTTAAAAGGATGGAACTTATGTTGTTTAAGGATTCTTCTGATTGTTGTGCATGATACACCAGATACATCGGACATATTCCTATTACTAAACCTAAAACAGCTACTTCCCTCTCTTCGTCTCTTTCAAGCACCCTCTTTTTATTCCCGACTAAACCAGTAGCATCAAATTTGGCAACCAGTTGGAAAACGTGAACACAAATGTCACGATGAACTGAGGTAAATCGAACACATGGTGCGTTCACAAACTTTTTTTTAACAAAAAATTAACACACAAATTAATGCTTCTCAAATACCAGTCTGATAAGGATAATCCATCGAGGTAAATTCCACATTGCCTCTTTCACTATTTTAGCTTCCATTTCGTTATTGATGAAAATGTTGACGGGAAATTATAGGATCAGATAGTATTCGATGAGATCTTCAAAATGAGGTATCGCTCAATTCAAAATCGGGGGTTGTGCTCGGAAGTTACGAGGATAACAAGCTGTCGTTTCGTTGTAGTTGGAAATAATAAGGCGAGATTAGGGGGTCATAAAGAACTCAATAAGATCTTTGAGAAGAGGTATTGATCTTTGAGAAGAAGTATTACATTTCAGGGCTATTCTCCCCCCGCTAGGAATTTAAAGCTAAGTGGATCAGAATCAAATCAAAAATCGACGGGTCCGAGCGTTATTCCATATTTTCATTTTTAAGCCGGAAAATCGGGGTCATAACTTTTCGTTGGCCCACCCTGTATAGGAATATTCTTCTGGATCTTCTGCATCTTTATTCTTCGGTAACATAATAATATATAAAAATTTTCCATAACAACTTGTAAATATGTTTAACGGCTTAACCACTAATGTTACGCTTTATCACTTCCGGGTGCTTTTCCGATAATATTTCAATGGAATTTCGGCTGTCTCGGCAACCTCATCAGATACTGCTTTCACTGTATTGTACAAGGTTAATTTCACTTGTATTGTCCAAGGTGTCTGGCCAAAAACTAATTACTAGCTCTTTCACACTGTAATACTTGTTACGATTGACAATTTTCCTCTTAACATAAAATTTTTACATTGCTTGAAGTCACTATTCTGATATTTCCTACGAACGTATTTTTTTTATAACTCCTTAGGTCTTGCAGCTAGACTAAGTGAGTTGGTAACATGAGTCCAATTGTTCTGTTAGGATCTCATTTGATTTATAAGCATATTTATTCTAACAAATGATTAAAATTTTTGCATTTCTATGAGAATTTCCGCCTGTGCAAGCATTTAGTCATAGTTTAACGTACAAATCTCTCATACAGAATTCCGACTTACTGTAGCAGAAGTTTAATAGACTCTGGCGTTCTGACCGAACAATTGCCAATTAATCATAGTGCAATTAGAATTCGAACTGCCACAAATTGATAACATATCAAGTATCGGGAGTTGAGTTGCGAGCACCAACAAACAACAAGTTTGACATCCGTGTTTATTCAAGCAGTAATTTATAACTCTCTGGACAAAATACTCCATGGCATATAACGAAGCACTCGATAAGTCACGTAATTTGTCCCAATTCGAAATAACTTTGCTGCCACTCCGGTTATATCGAATGCGTCTTCGGTGTCATGTACACTTTAGGTCCGAACTCTGCGTCCCTTTGGGAGAGGCAACAAGGAAGTTATATCCGTCGACATTAAATTTTGCAATCCAAAATATACCTAGACAGAATTAAAGTGTTATTTTGAGACAGCGGTGTGCCAAACTAAAAAAGGTGTCAACCTAATGTAAGATACAAACTATTTTTAACCGATTTAAAAAAACGGGATATGTTTTTGACCTGAATGTGCCTGTCCACGAAAGAGGACAAAAAAATATCGCAATTTGCAAAATTATATAAGAATGGATTTTTAATGAGAAAAAACTTACATTTACTTACTAACTTTAGACTAATTTAATTGATTTGTGTACATACATTAGAGTAGTGCATATGTGGACAGATCTTATCTCTTTAAGGTTCTAAGTCGAAATTATGTCAATAATTTTACAGAAGAAAGTTTTGCAAAAAAATATTTTTCCTAACGGTTACCCACATTAACATTTGCAGCTGAAGTAAGAAATATCTATGTAAAAATATCGATGGTTTTCCTCTTTTTGCTTACGCTACTTATCTTTCTTAGATAATTATTTTTATTTTCAACAAATTTGCGGAGCCGTCCCGGCCCTAATTATACTTATCACATGCGAACCCCTCACTCCGGAACCTGCCGAACACCCCGATCCAACAACCGACAGCTGATCCGCCGATCCCAGTAGGGGTTTCGGCTCAACTACTATTTTGAAGTCTCCTGCTCATATGCCTGCATCTTTACACAGAGGGACAATTTTTTTAAGAAAAAGGGAAATGCTGTGCATTTATGTATTCTTTTCAAATAACGATGTATTTCAGTAAAAATGAAGGTGAAAGAATCATGCAATTTGTCTCACCTAACTCCAAAAAAGTTTTAGCTTTGAATATTCTTTTTATGTTGTAGAATAATTTTATTTAGTGCCTGATATGATGCATATACTCGACAACAAAAGTCCCTATGCTAAAAGACCAGATTAAGGATGTAATAATATTTTTTGGTATGAACGGTAGTTTTTAAGCAAAAAGGTTCTTTATCTAAACTTTATCTGCAAAACTGTCTTCCAAATTAAAACATGAAGAAAAACTAGAATCAAAAATATTAATTTAAAACAAGTTTTGATGTATTGTTATTTTTAAGACAATCTGTAGTAGGGGTAATTTTGGAAAATAATAATTAATTTTGTAAATTTGAAAATATGGTGGGTTAGTTAAAAAACTTATTAATTGATATATTTTGCTACAAGAGACGCACCATATATTTTTTTAAATAGCTGGAGTAAAAATCAAAACAACATTTTTGAAATAATGTAAAATTATTTTCTATTTTACCAACACCTGAAAACATTTAAATTTAGATTTGGGCCTATTATAGAGGGTGCTTAAATGTAATTACAAGCTCTACGTACTAAAAACTGGATACCCTGCTATACAAAATCTTTCGAAAATGTAAGCATCAATAAAAAAATTTGAGTTAGGTGTGTTGAAAAGCTACAGGTTAATATGTAAAATAATCAATATTTTAAATATATATTTAAAATTTCGAAATATCGGTAAATCTTTTGTTGCAATTTTACTAAGGATTGTATTAATATAGAAAACAAATAATAAAAACTGCTCTTCTAAATTTTCGGTTGAAATTTTTAAATTCCCATATTTTTGATGTCAGATTTTGTCCATTTCAGCATAACAAATGTGCATATACAGTGTGTCCTAGATATTTTTAGAGAATTTTATTACGAACTCAAATCCGCTTACAATTTAAATTATGTTTTTGAGATAATTAAGAATTTTACCAACACCTGAAAACATTTAAATTTAGATTTGTGCCTATTATAGAGGGTGCTTAAATGTAATTACAAGCTCTACGTACTAAAAACTGGATACCCTGCGATACAAAATCTTACGAAAACGTAAGCATCAAAAAAAAAATTTGAGTTAGGTGTGTTGAAAAGCTACAGGTTAATATGTAAAATAATCAATATTTTAAATATATATTTAAAATTTGGAAATATCGGTAAATCTTTTGTTGCAATTTTACTAAGGATTGTATTAATATAGAAAACAAATAATAAAAACTGCTCTTATAAATTTTCGGTTGAAATTTTTAAATTCCCATATTTTTGATGTCAGATTTTGTCCATTTCAGCATAACAAATGTGTATATACAGTGTGTCCTAGATTTTTTACGAACTCAATTCCGCTTACAATTTAAATTATGTTTTTGAGATAATTAAGAATTTTACCAACACCTGAAAACATTTAAATTTAGATTTGTGCCTATTATAGAGGGTGCTTAAATGTAATTACAAGCTCTACGTACTAAAAACTGGATACCCTGCGATACAAAATCTTTCGAAAATGTAAGCAACAAAAAAAAAAATTTGAGTTAGGTGTGTTGAAAAGCTACAGGTTAATATGTAAAATAATCAATATTTTAAATATATATTTAAAATTTGGAAATATCGGTAAATCTTTTGTTGCAATTTTACTAAGGATTGTATTAATATAGAAAACAAATAATAAAAACTGCTCTTATAAATTTTCGGTTGAAATTTTTAAATTCCCATATTTTTGATGTCAGATTTTGTCCATTTCAGCATAACAAATGTGTATATACAGTGTGTCCTAGATTTTTTACGAACTCAATTCCGCTTACAATTTAAATTATGTTTTTGAGATAATTAAGAATAACCAAAATGATCAAAATACAAGAGTTCTAACCCCACTACACTACTAAACTTGTTTATATCATCTGCTGATGATGCTGACTTGATTAGCGAAACGCGCGTCCAGAACGTAACAAGTTGTGGTGTAGTGTGGTTAGAACTCTTGTATTTTGATCTATCTTCCACCACAGGTTCCAGTGTTAGGAACCAAAATGTTGTATTTTTTACATTTGCATGTATCCCGTAAACACTAACACCCGTATTCACTAAAGAGGTTTAAATTTAGACCAGACAACTAGCCCTGTTCTAATTCTTAAACCTTTTTAGTGAATACGGGGATTTATCTATGTCTTGTTTTAACGATCCAATATGATAATTCTTCGCTGTGTTTTTTAATTTGGGATAGGGATCCAAAAAGAAAAATGAAATATTCAAAAAAGTCTAGGTTTCGCAATTTATTATTGCATCTTCAGGACACTAAAAGACATACATAAAACGATATAGCTTTACAAGACATCAACATAATAAATAGTAGTGTAGAAAAAATGCTATACTGACTATGAAAAATACTATACTAACTGAAAATTTGACATAAAATAGTGAATTTTTTTTTGGAAATTATTACATACAAAAACACCTAAATTACGATAAATACATAACTAAATATTTTGATCTCTTTTAAACTGAAGAACAATGCACAATAAAATTAAAAACTATGTACATACATTTTAAGGATTTGACTTTTATAGTCATATAAAAAAATACACGAACAACACAAAGGTAAACAAAATGAAAATCACATACATGGGTTACAACAATAACAAGAAATACCAAAACTAATTAAAACAATTCAACCTAGCTCGTTCAACGGTTGTTTGAGAATAGCAATATAACAAATATTCTTCCATGTTATTGGAAAAAAAATAGTAATACGGTTTTTTACTCTTTTTATGTATTGTAAATAGTCTGCAAATAATTTTAGCATACGGATATAGTTATTTGATTTTATCAATTATATTGAAATATGCAGTACTGAGATTCTCTAAATCGGTTTGTTTATTAACTGAATTTTTATTCTGTTGTATATGTATCATTTCTGAGATTAATCTCTTTTTATAGTTAATTTGGGTATCCAGTACAGATGTATTGTCAAAATCGAAACTATGCCCTGTATCTCTTTTATGTCCTACTAAAGCTGTTGGATTAGTTTTTAAAAGAAAATTCTTTTGGTCATTTTTATGTTCTCTAATCCTGTCCTTGAGGTACCTACCCGTTTGTCCAATATAACATTTCTGACATTGTAAACAAGGAATGTGATACACAACATTAGATTTTTGTTCCTTTTTTGTTTTTGTTTTAAGTTTGGAATAAAAGTGGGTTTTGAGTGTATTGTCACTTTTTGGTGCTATCTTAATGTTCTCATTATCTCTGGTAGTATGGTTCGAAACAACATTTCTTATTTTTTCTGATAACCTGTTGATATACGAAAGTTTACAATAAATATCGGTGGTGTTATTATTTGTTATTGTTTTCACCTTTCAGATATTTTTACCCCAAAAAATCTTTTTGATTATTGAAAGAGGATAATTATTTTTAAGCAGCATACCTTTGATATATTGTAAGTTTTTAGAGTGGTATTTTTTCTGAGGATAATGTTAGTGCTCGAGGTTTAAGATTCTTAATGATATTGATTTTCTGCCTAAAAGAATGCTCAGATGGATAATTTAGAAAACGTTCTGAAAATGTCGGTTTATGATACTAGTCTGTTTCTATACACCCTCTCTCATTTTTAGTTACTGGGACGTCAAGAAATGCTATACTATTATTTTGTTCCCTTTCAATAGTGAATTGCAGTTTGTTATGATAAGCATTAAAAGTATTTAGCAGTGTGTCGTACTCATTCTTAGGGATAGAAGTTATATTATCGTCAACGTACCTTTTGTAAAAAGGTAACTGAAAAGGAAGTTTTTTAATACAGCATTCCTGAAGGTCCTGCATGATTAAGTCAGCACACTGGAGATAAGCCATTATCCAGTCCCAAACCAAAGGTTTGTTTAAAATATTCAGTGGAAATTTAACACTGTCTTCTATTAAATGCCATTTTTTCTTCACTATATTAATAACAATATCTGTTGGAATGTTAGTAAAGAGCGATGTGACATCTAGTGAAACTATTTTATAGTTGGTAAGTATAACGATATTTTTAATAGAAGACACAAATTCAAAAGAGTTACGGACATGCTTTTCGTCCCTGACAAACATATTATTCATAATATCTGACAAAAACTTTGTTAACCTATACAGTGGAGATCCCAGAAATGACACTATTGGTCTAAGCGGTATATTCTTTTTGTGAATTTTAGGTTGAAAATAAATTTTTTGAGGGACAGCAGTCCCTGTTATAGGTTTTTTTCCTGTTTTTTATCGATGTGACCCTCTTTAATAAGTGTATTAATTAATTTTATATTTTTATCTTGTATAGTTGTTATAGAGTCACATTGGAAAGCCAAGAATTTAAATTTACAAAAATATTCAACCATCCTAAAACTAAAAAACACAATAAGTGAAACTCAATTTGACAGTTTTAGCCAAGCCAACAATGTTTTTACATCAACCAAAATAAACGCTTAAAACAAAAGCAAAATAAAGAATTCAACAACTTATTAGACAGGCAAAGACCGACAAATGTTTTAGATATTAGTAATAAATGGATACTGAATTTAAGTACAATAGATATACCTAGGGACGTGCAGTGGTTATTGAGTTTAGGAGATAAATTTAATCTACCTCATAAAAAATATAATTTACAAAAGTTCATTATAGATCAGGAATATATTGTTCAAAAATTTGACGATACCACAAAGATACAAATTAGAAATCGATGTATTAATATAATAACAAATTTTTTAAATTCAACCAAGAGTCTAGAATACGCAAAGGGTCAGCTAATAAAAATAGTCAATCAAACTCTAAATTTTCTGAAGTCTGATATAGATAACATACTCATCTTAAAAGCCGACAAAAGCAATACAACGGTTGTCCTAGAAAAAGCAGTATATTCAGAAAAGGCTCAATTTTTGTTAAATGATTTATCAACATATCGAAAATTAAATAAAGACCCTTCAACAACTATACAAAATAAAAATACAAAATTAATTAATACACTTATTAAAGAAGGTCACATCGATAAACAACAGGGAAAAAACTTATAACAGGGTCTGCTGTATCTCCAAAAATTTATTTTCAACCTAAAATTCACAAAGAGAATATACCGCTTAGACCGATAGTGTCATTTCTGGAATCTCCACTGTATAGGTTAACAAAGTTTTTGGCAGATATTATAAAAAATATGTTTGTCAGGGACGAAAAGCATGTCCGTAACTCTTTTGAATTTGTGTCTTCTGTTAAAAATATCGTTATACCTAATAACTATGAAATAGTTTCCCTAGATGTAACATCGCTCTTTACTAACATTCCAACAGATATTGTTATTAATATAGTAAAGAAAAAATGGCATTTAATAGAAGACAATGTTAAATTTTCACTGAATATTTTTTTGAATCTTCTCACGTTTGTTTCTGATAATAATTATTTTCAATATAATGACGATTACTATAAACAAATCTTTGATTTGGGAATGGGTAATATCCAGTGTGCTCAGACTTAATCATGAAGGAACTTCAGGAATGCTGTATTAAAAAACTTCCTTTTCAGTTACCTACTACCTACCTAAAAATGAGTATGGCACACTGCTAAATACTTTTAATGCTTATCATAACAAACTGCAATTCCCTATTGGAAGAAAACAAAATAATAGTGTAGCATTTCTTGACGCCCTGGTAACTAAAAATGAGAGAGGGTGTACAGAAACAGACTGGTATTATAAACCGACATTTTCAGAACGTCTTCTAAATTATTCATCTGAGCATCCTTTTAGGCAGAAAATTAATATAATTAAGAATCTTAAACACCGAGCACTAACATTATCCTCAGAAAAATACCACTCTAAAAACTTACAATATATCAAAGGTATGCTGCTTAAAAATAATTATCCTCTTTCAATAATCAAAAAGATTCTTTGGGGTAAAAATATCGGAAAGGTGAAAACAATAACAAATAATAACACCACCGATATTTATTCTAAACTTCCGTATATCAACAGGTTATCAGAGAAAATAAGAAACGTTGTTTCGAACCATACTACCAGAGATAATGAGAACATAGAAGAAGATAGCACTAAAAACTGACAATACGCTCAAAACACTTTTATTCCAAACTTCAAACAAAAACAAAAAAGGAACAAAAATCTAATGTTGTGTATCACATTCCTTGTTCACAATGTCAAAAATGTTATAATGGACAAACGGGTAGGTACCTCAAGGGCGGGATTAGAGAACGTAAAAATGACCAAAAGAATTTTCTTTTAAAAACTAATCCAACAGCTTTAGTAGAACATAAAAGAGATACAGGGCATAGTTTCGATTTTCACAATACATCTGTACTGGATACCCAAACTAACTATAAAAAGAGATTAATCTCAGAAATGATACATATACAACAGAATAAAAATTCAGTTAATAAAAAAACCGATTTAGAGAATCTCAGTACTGCATATTTCAATATAATTGATAAAATCAAATAACTATATCCGTATGCTAAAATTATTTGCAGGCTGTTTACAATACATAAAAAAAGTAAAAAACCGTATTACTATTTTTTTTCCAATAACACGGAAGACTATTTGTTATATTGCTATTCTCAAACAACCGTTGAACGAGCTAGGTTGAATTGTTTTAATTAATTGCGATATTTCATTTTATTGTTGTAACCTATGTATGTGATTTTCACTTTGTTTTCTATGTGTTGTTCGTGTATTTTTTTATATGACTATAAAAGTCAAATCAAAAAAGTACATAGTTTTTAATTTTTAATTTTATTGTGCATTGTTTTTCAGTTTAAAAAAGATCAAAATATTTAGTTATGTATTTATCGTAATTTATGTGTTTTTCATTCAAAAATTCACTATTTTATGTCAAATTTTCACAGTCAGTATAGTATTTTTCATAGTCAGTATAGCATTTTTTCTACATTACTATTTATTAAGTTGATGTCTTGTAGAGCTATATTGTTTTATGTATGTCTTTTAGTGTCCTGAAGATGCAATAATAAATTACGACACGTACACGACTTTTTTGAATATTTGATTTTTCTTTTTGGATTGTCGGTCGGTCGATAGGTATATCGGCGAAACTGCTTAGCTGGCAACTGTCAACTCAGCTTGGTTACCATGAGAACGTATTGAAGGACATTTTACGTTACACATAACTCCTTCATCCCTAGAAGGAACTCGAGGGTGGAACCACTTGAGTTTCGTCAACAAGTCTATTCTTCTTTCTTCTTAAAATCTTCATAAATGATTTTTTTTTAAACAAAAACTGTAAGGTAATAATGATTAATAAAATAGTAATAATCCAAAAAGACCATTCGGAATAAAAGGAATTAATTTTTGAAAATTCTAAGGGATCTTCTTGTGTTCATGGAGCTTGTCTAATGGTATTTTTTCGAGTTTACATTTCTTAACATGAAATAATGGCACATTATTTACTCTAATGCCTTGGAAAGTTACCGTGAAACATTTTCTTCTCATTATTATAAGTATAATTTGCAGTTTTCAAAGTTTTGGAGGCACAACAAAAGGAATGTATCTTTTAGAGACGCAATTTCGTTTTCAACACAGCCGGTTTGGATTCTCTGATTTTCGGTAAAAACTCCTATATAGTGGTTGGAATCGATTTCTTCTACACTTAGTCTCGTAACATGAACTGGTACTTGCTGGCATTGCCCCGAGGTATTTTTGAAATAAAGGAATGACGTAACGCAATCGGCTGGATGAAAATAATGAAAACAGAAAATGCAACTTTTTTATAATAATTTTAACTACCTACAGTAACATTATCTTAAAAAAATAAAAAGAACTGTAGAACCAAAATGTATACAAAATTACGGTAAATGCCTCACTCTATTTTTCACACGTTTTTCGAACTTCTGTAACACTTTATGAGTAACTCTTCTGAATGTGTTTATTTTTATTGTAGTAAATACTTCTCATACACTGTCTTCCAATTCCTGGCGATTTTCGGGCAGAGAAAATTCATAAACCTCATTTTTGGCGTATCCCCATAAATAAAAATCGGGGGATGTTATGTCTGTTGACCTATACGCTCATCTACTGAGACCATTATTGGATGTAATATTATCGGCAAAAGTATTTCTGAGGACCTCTTCTCTGATACTATGGAGCGGACACCTATCTCGTTGAAACTACATATTATGAAGTTCATCTGGTGGAACAGAATTAGTAATTACTGGTATGAGAGTAGCAGATATGTATTTCCAGATAAATTTTCATTAAAAATAAATGGTCCAATCGAGCGGTTGTTTAAACACAAAAATAAAAGTTTTATTTAATCGTAAAACCTAGTTTAAAGTTACATTTTAAATTATCTATAATGCTACACCAAACATTGATCCCAAATTTTGTTTGTAAATATCTTTCTTCTAAATGATTTGGGTTTTCTTTATCCTAGCAATGATGGTTATGTTTATTAAATATTCAAAATTTGTAATTCTGGTTTCATCCATCCAAAGAGCTTTATATTGGAAATAAGGTATTTCTTGGCAATTATTGATAAACCATTAACTAAACGTGATTGCTTTAATAAAATCATTTTTCTAAAGACCCTCTACGACTACTGTCCGAGTGAAAGCGATGATTTTTTTAGAGTCCGATGAACAGATGATTTAGGAATTACTGTTTGTTCTTCCATTTTTCTTACCAATGTAGCTGGGTCACTCCTGATGTTTTCTACTATAGTTGTATATTTTTTGTATAAGTTTTGGATTTCAACTTCACAAAGGTCAAGAAGCTAATATGTTCATAACTAAGAATCTAAAATATCTCGGGTTAGGTTAATGGAGCTCCGGAAATTGTTCTTCGTATGCATTTGTTGCAGCTTCTGTATTTATGTTAGCTCTAAAGTGGACTCTGGTAATATATTCTTTGCACCGGTAACCTCATCAGGTACTTCTTTCATTTTATTGTCCGAGTTTTAAATTTTAAAAAACAATTTACGAGCTCTTTTGACAAACACTTCTTATGATTGACAATTTTCCTCTTAACATACAATTTTCAAATTTCTTGAAGTCCTTATTCTGATTTTTCCTTCCAACGCATTTTTTATACCTCCTTAGGTCTTGCACGTAGAGTAACTGAGTTTGTAACGTGAGTCAAAATTTTCTGATAAGATCTCATTTAATTTTTTCATTATGGCGCAAATATATATACCATTTTTCATAATAAATTGCTTCTCCTTTTTTTTAGTCCTATATCAGTTAATTTCTGAAATCGAAAACTTGTTAAATTGAGTTATAACTTGCCGATAAAGAAGCTCGAAAAGCTATCTTCTTCTCATCGAACAAATATTAATTAATGATAGCGCTGTACTAAATACAAGTGTCGGAAACTGATACAGATTTATATCAGATATCGGTGATGTTGAACCAATCATTGGAAACGACGGATTTATTTCTAACACCATTTCAGTAAATTAATAGATATATTATTTATGTATAGGGTCTCAAAAGATCATTAAGAAAATTGAGAAAAAAAACGTCAAATTGGCCCATACACGACACTTCCCTATGGTATTCGATCATACACTGTGTGTATGCATATATTTATTTTTTAATATCTCTGTGCATAGTATATAAATTGTAATTTATTTCACTTAAAAGGGGGAAAGTATTATTAAGAAGAGTTATGACAAAGGGGTCTTACTAATTTTTTGCCAACGTAGGTACATAAAACTTTTGTTTTATTTAGAAATGTAAAGTTTATTACAACGTATATAATACATAAACTTGTTGCTAGTAACTATTGACATTCTCTTTGATGCGTATAAGAGATCAAAATACCCCTGGTGTGCCGTAGAAAATAAAATCGGAGATACAGTGCCCCAAATGGGTACTCAGCAATATACCTTGTCGGCTCTAACTTTTGATCCGACTGGTATAGTTTAATGAAGTTATAATATTTTAGGTAGGCCATAAAACCATAATATAATAGCTGTTTTACAATGTCAGGAAAGTCCGGAACGGACTTGCCACTACACATGTTGAACCAAAATTTTGACAGATGTCATTTTACATAGTTGAAAACTGATTCTTTAATTACTTCTGTCATTTGTTTTTAAAAAAGGTATAGTACATATGTTTCTATAAAATTGGCCGTTTTTGAGAAAGCAGGTTTTTGTTCAACATGTTTACCCATAGACTTTCGAAATTTATTTAATAATTAAGTTTATTTACATATTTTACTTTTACATAATAATTTGCATTTAAATAATAAAATTTGTCAATATTACATCCCAAAGAAATCCATTTTCTACTATATACTAGTTCTTGCCGCGCTAATATTTTCCTGCTTTTGATTAACTACTCTTGGGCAAAATCTAACTTATACCAAAATTGTTTTGTTCGTGGACGAAGCTGGTTTCACTCGAGACGAGGTAATAAATTATCATAATTTGCATATCTGGCATAAAGAGAAAACCATGCAATAGTGTAAAGCACCAACAAAAGTTTATAATTAACGTGTGGGGAAATTATTGGGAATCATTTTATGGGACTGTTGTTTTTTGAAGACATAACAAATGGTGCAAATGGTAATTTAAACGATTTATTAGAAAATGTGTCTTTGCAAATTAGGAATCAGATGTGGCTTATGGCATTTTAGCAATTTATCGGCAGACACATTTTCGAAGTGTCAAAAAGATTCGGTTTTAAGTAATTTTTATAATTTACCTTTTAACTTAAGAGAATTTATTTTTTGATAAATTTCAAACTCGAAGTATATTGCACGAAAGTACTCTTGAAAGGCTTGATCGTAGCTTAAGAAAAACATGTAAAAGTGAAATTATAAAAACTACTTAAAACCGAATCTTTTTGACACTTCGGAAATTTTTCTGCTGAGAAATTGCTAAAATGCCATAAGCCACATCTGATTCCTAATTTACAAGGACACATTTTCTAATAAACCGTTTAAATTTCGTTGCAAGAATTGCAAATTTAATGCAATTCCCAATAATACCCCCACCCTCCACCCCCACACGTTAATTATATACCTTTGTTAATGCTTTATACTACTGCATGGGTTTTTTCTTCATGCCAGATATGCAAATTATGATAATTTATTACCCCGTCTCGAGTGAAACCAGCTTCGTCCGTGAACAAACTATATTAGTAGCACCACCTTCAATAATTCTTAAAAACTCAGGTCAATAATCGACGTACATACATAAATAAATAAGTCGGTGAAAAATTAACATAATTTGTCGTGTTGCACTGTTAATTTTTTTAAAGGCCAAGCATTGAATCTAAGTATAGCTCATAATATGCATTCGGTAAAATAAATATAAGCTTATCAAGTGATAAGCTTATATGACTAATAAAGTATAAGTATACACTAATATAGACTAATCCGGAGAGCAGAAAAACTGAAGCGTCCCCGCATAAAACTTTAAAAATGAACTTTACAAGCGTTTAGAGAATTTAAATCGTCATTTAAGAATGCTGATATATGCCGGTGATCTCTAAATTGAAAGATATCGCTAAATCGATACCTTTCAATAACTATTAATATATCAATAACTATCAGTAGTCATCGATAACTATCAATATAACGAAAGAAATTTTCGTCCCTATTTTTATAACATAAATAACTATTCTATAAACCTCTAGTATTAGATTCATTAAAAATGTGTTGATATTCTTATTGTCGATAATAAGTAAACAGTTCAAGACCTACATTTTGTACTATATATTGGGATTATTGGGAACGATATTATTATCACCATGTATTAGAAAATTGGATGTAAATTACTTTATTAAACAGTCACTGAACTTATTTTTAAACTTTTTTGTATCCTGGCTGTTCGGCGTAACTGTTTTAAAAAAATTTGAATAAAAGCAAATTTTTTTATTACATTTTGACACATTTACACACACCCATAAGATCTATGTTTATAAGAACTTTTTTATTATTTTGGCGAGAGGAACTTTTAGCCTTAGCTTTATAGGCTTCTAGCTTTTTCTAATCATACAAAGTACTTTAAATTATTTTTTAAGGGGGTGTTAGGATAAATAACATGTTTAAGAAGGTGTTAAGATAAACAAAATATGCTTTCGTTTACGGCATTGGACGATATATCAGGCTCTAAATTATTTTTCGAAAGTTGCAACATTTGATGGTTAAGTTAGTTAATACTTTTTTACTTAACACAAAAAATATTAAAATAATCTTTTTTAAAAGTCTTTGGCATTGGAATGGTATTTAATAATTGGATAAATTATAATATCACGTACAGGTCAATATAAACAACAATTAAACACAGCTTATTGGAATTATTTACGTAATGTCTTATCTTTCAAAATCTGTATTATCATAATTCAGTTAGGAAATTTATTTCTCTAATTTCTATCAGTTTTACGCTGACTTAGAGTCAGTAAGTAATTAAGCTTTTCTTGCTGGAAAATTGCGATGCCAAGCCGTGCTGTCGACTTAATCTAATAAAAATTGTCTGAGAATTTGAGACGCATTTGTTAAGCTTTTAGTCATCGTTAATGGATCTATAATAGGGTTGGGTCTAGCTCTAAAAACACCTATGAAAACAGATGTCATGATATTAAAATTGACGGTACGGTGAGAATTAAACAAGGGAGGTATTAGGGTTTGTTTATTTAATATACTATGCTGCCAGCTACACAAGTAAATTTTGAAGGGTAATTCAAAATGGGATATTTTCGTAACGAGAAATGACATTAAGTTGCAGTTTTTACATATTTCTTATAAATTTTGCAATTAATTAATCTAAACATAAAGCCTAGTTAACATAACAAATCTTTTATATCGGGTGTAAAATTAAACTATGCAAATTAAAAAAAACTGCTCTGAAAATTCACTAACTATTTTTAATTTTTATTGGTCATAAATCATAATAATACAATTTTAGTAAAATTAGAAAAAAATGTTTTCAGAATTTTAATAATTTTTAAAATATTATTTGTTTTTTAAGTGTTTTTATTAACCTCTAGTTTTCAAAAATGTAATATAGTAAAAAGTTTGGTAGGTGAAGTCGCAACCTGGAAAAAAATATCAACTTTTAAAGAACCCCGCACATTTCTTATGGTAAAGGGCTTTCAGTCATCTTTTCTGAAAATGTGTTATGTTGTAGTTTTCTGTCCCATGATCAAAAGCTTTCATGGCCACAACGGGTGAGGGTAGTTTTTGATATACAGGATGACGAAGTCGGAGTTTTACATTTTCCATATTTTACGCAAATTTTTTAGTATTTATTTTTAATTTGAAATACTTAATATGTATTTATTCAAATAGGTCAGCTGCTTAGAATAATTTTGGTTAAAAGCTAATGTATATAAAGGAAAAAATAAACGTATACAGGGTGAAGTTGTATTCCAGAATTCAATAATTTTTCTTTCATATTCGACTGTACCTAAAATATTAAAATTCCAACTTTTTTCTGAAAGCTTTATTACACTAAAACAAACAATCAGATTATACTGGGTTTGTGAAACGTTTATCAAAATTAAATGTAAATTAAAGAATGTTGTTGGACATTTTTGTAAATCGTTGATATTACAGTGGCCATGAATTTTAATATACAAGTTGTATAACCTATTGCCTTATCTGAAAATCTAGATTTAATCTGTTTATAGCTAGGATATTAAAACAGCCAGTGAAATTGACACATTTTAATTATTATCGAGTGCATATTGTCAATAGATGCAGCTTTAATAATATAATTAAAAATAAATGGTTTCATAGAATTCTAGAAAGACTATGCGACTACTGTTATATCAGATTCACCTGATATTTCATAATAATTTATCAAAGTCTGATACAATTCTATTAATATAATACTTATTCACAAGGTGTTTGATAAACAGTTCAATTTTTTTGTTTAAATAATCTCAGTAATGTCGATTTTATAATATATTTATGGTCGTTTACAATAAAGTAAACAGCAAAACAAGTGTGGATTGTAACGCAAAAATTAAAAGTTAGATACCTATATTTATAATCTTGTAACGAAGTTATTAAATTTTTGGGGAACGTATGCCTCGTCAGCCGTTTCTCGGTTTAAGATCATAGTGAAAATACGATTCTTTCAGGAAAATACTCAGAAAAATACGCCCGTTATTTCTAAATATATAACACGTTGCGCAACATGCGGAAAACCGCGTGCATTTCCTCGAGAATAATATAAAATACCGCGCTAATCAACATAGCAAATCATCAGGCAATAATCATGTCGCGTCGCGGCCGAATTAAGTAGCGCGACCACCACCTCTGACCGGCGCGAACATTTGGAGGGGTACACAAATCATTTAAAAGCACAATCGTACCGTACATTCACCAGTCGGTGGAGTTCCACCGGCTCGAAGCCTCTAGTCGACGACCTGGCTACAGCGGCAGCAGCACCAGCAGGAAGGTAAGCAACCACTACTGGGACTTGATGGAGTGACCAGCCAGCGCCGTCTCCCCTCACCGACGCCCGCAGTCGTTGCGACGCACTGCCATGCCTCCAGGGAATATGTAGGTATATGATTGGTAATAACAGCTGGTATATGGTTATAGGTTTTCTCTCTCACCCACACATACCTATATACATACACTGTCTCTCTCATACACACAATGTATATACACTTATTCACACATTCTAACACCTTCTACCTCACCCTCCCCCCAGTTGCTGGATTCATTGTTTACAGGACCGACCATCCCTCTTTTCCCCGAGTCAGTTGCTGGGTTCATTGTTTACAGGACTGACTCTCTCTCTCTCTCACACACACACACACTGCATGTCTCTCTCTCTCACACACACACACACACACACACACACACACACACACACACACACTATATACACAGTTATTCATATATACTCACAGTTTCTCCTGCTCACTCTTCCCCCCCACTTGCTGGGTTCATTGTTTACAGGACTGGGTTCCCATCCTCGGTCGGTTGCTGGGTCATTGTTTACAGGACCGTCCATCCCTCTTTTCCCCGAGCCAGTTGCTGAGTTCATTGTTTACAGGACTGGCTCTCTCGCACACACACACACACCATATACACTCTCTCTTTCACACTCATACACTCTCTCTCTCTCTAACACACACCCATACCATCACACACAAATTACTCACTTCCCCCTCCCCCCAGTAGGACTCGGTTCCCATCCTCGGTCGGTTGCTGGGTTCATTGTTTACAGGACCGTCCATCCCTCTCTTCCCCGAGCCAGTTGCTGGGTTCATTGTTTACAGGACTGTCTCTCTCCCTCACACACACAACATCATTCTCACACAATCACTAACACCGTCATGCACACACATGTCTACATGAGAGTGCCTATATCCATTGCCCTTGGTAAGTCCTGGTAAGGTATCGCAGTGTAAGTATCCCGCACCAGACCGATCTATCCACGCACGAGCATTAAAGAGTGGGAACCGGCGTTGGTTCCCGTAATACCGTAATTCCGAGACAACTGGGTTAACTGATCCGAATTCCGTACCGACCGCCGTCCGTAGGTAACCGCGTATACCCGTCTCTTTTCAATGCATACATTCCCTCTCTTTGTCACACTCATTAGGGTTTCTATTTAGTTTATAAGGCTAAGGTTATGATATTGTATGATGTTTATGAAGAAGCAATACATAGGATAATTTCTTTGTTTTCTATATTGGTGTTTTATTTCTCTTTCTAACCCGTCTACCTTTAGTGATACTGTCTCTGTCTTGCGCACTGACTTCTGGTTTACTTTCTCCACTGTCTAAAAGCTACCTGTGTGCGTTTGTGGGCCCTTTACCACAGAAATCCAAAGGGTGGCGCCCGAGATTTAGCCGATGCATACTGTAAGTGTTAAAAGCGACCGACCGATGTTCACCGAAGACCACCGAAGCACCGAAGACCGTCACAATCTATTATTAATATTTTTATATTTAGTTAATGCATGTACAGTGTGTCACTTGAATGGATCTCTTTTTATGATTTCAATTAGTCAAGATTAAAAATTAAAATTTGCAGGCCTTAATACCCGACTAATGCGCCGTCGTCATGCATGAAAAAAGGAGTCGAGTAGCACATCTTTTGAAAGGCCTTTGTAATTCTAATATATCCTCAAATTATACAGACATCAACGTTCCCAATTTAAATAAAATAGCGGCCATTCGTAAATGTTTTAGAACCTAAAAAACATATAGAATAAAAATTCTTAAAAACTAAAGTTATTTTATTCCTCATATGATGCTTAATTAATATTTTCTTATGAGCATGGGTGTTAGATATTATACTTTGTATATACATGTAAATAAAAATGTAAATAAACATTTAATTTTCTTTTAGGTTCTGTCACATAAGACATTAACGAATTACCTCCATTTTGAACTGCATTTATAGTGACTACATATTTTAGAGATAAATTATTGTTAAAAAGACTCTTGAAAAGATGTACTATCCGATCGGTCTTTCCATTTTATGTTTACTTATATTATCACACTCTGAGGAATTATTAAGAAAAATTAAGTGGGTATGACGTAACCATAACAGCATAGTTAATCTAGAACTTTATAAAATCCCTGTATTATTTTATTCTTAATTAAATTATTTAAGCCGCATTTAATGATAATATTCGTTCGATAATTAAAATGTTTCAATTTTGGTGAGAACTTAAATATTCCAGCTATAAAGTGATGATCCCGATTTTCAGATAATAAAGACTTGTGCATTAAAATTCATGGTCAGTCTAATATCAGCTATGTACAAAAACTTTCGTTACAATTATTTAATTTTCATTTAATTTTGATAAAATTGTCAAAGTTTCACCAAAATCTGACAGTTTGTTTGAGTGTAATGGAGCTTTTAATAAAAATTTGAATATTAGTGTTGTGGGTGCAGCCAAATATGAAACAAACATTACTTAAATACAGCTATACCCTTTATAAGTTTATTATTACTTATACATACCTTCGTTAACCTAATTAATTAAAATTAGAAAAAAATAAAAATGTTCATAACATAAAACGGAAAATGCAAAATTCCAACTTTGACTCCCTCTATATAAAAAAAAGGCAGGATTAAGTTGTGGCCATGAGAGTTTTTGATCAGGAGGTCGAGAACTATAACATAATAAATTTTCAGAGAAATTGACTGAAAGGTATTTACCATAAGAAATGTGAGGGGTCCTTTGTTTAAACTTATTTAGTCGCTTTATTGTTATTAAATGTACTATACCGTGTCCGAAATTTCCTTTAAAATCCATTAAGTGCTCGAGGTATTTAAAAATAAAAGAAAAATAATTATGTTTTTACATCTTACAACATGAATTAACTTATTAAAATATAATTGATTTTTAACAAAGAAGACCATAACTTTTAAAAAACTGCATATAATCAAACAAAATTTATCATTTTGCGATTTGCGAAACCCCCACTATAAAAAAATATTTACTGTATACCTTTAAAAAAAGGTTTGGTGTGTGTAGTGTTTGTTTTCAGGACGTTAAAAAATCATTTTTTCTAAAAGCTTATATTATCTAACTCTAAAAAGTGGTTTTCTATTTCTAAAGCTGGTAAAGAGACACCATTTTTTATTAGTTAAACTATAGAAAAAATAAAAAACAGTTTCAGAAAGAATAATCCGAATTATTCACACTTGAAAAGAAAATAAATAGCTTTAGAAAAAGTCGGTAAATTTCTTCACCCGGAACTTCCCTCGTTATGATGTTTTTCCATTTGTTAGGCATAGTGAAGTGTGACCCAATTTAGTTCATATATCATATATATATATATATGTGTGAGTTACATATACTGTCTTTTCATTTTCATTTGTTCCATCATATTGAATTCCTACCAATATTTTACCAATTTCTTTCTACCTTTCACACACTTGACTTTTGGGCCTAATAAAATAAATTTAATAAGTAGTTTTTACATTGACATATACCGCCATTTTGCTACGTTATATTTAATTTGTACCAGTTTATGCCATTTTCGCGTCTAATTTTTCTGCAAAATTAATTGAACAAGATTTTTTTTCACTGATTTTTCAAAAATTGTATTTAACCGCCATTTTGTTTCGCCATCTTAAATTGAAATCCATTTTATCAGTCTTTACCTACTCCGCTTGTCCGCTGAAACTTCGCACATATTAAGTTTCTAACTGGTTTTCGTTAACGTTCCTCTTGCTGTTATGTTAAAGTAGTATACTATTTGGGGTTAAGATCCAGTAAAACACAAAAGCCCTTTTTTAAAATTTTTACGTTTCGCAACTTTATTGTCGCATCCTCAGGACACAGATTTTATATCTTACATGAAACCCATATTATCAATCTTTACCTCCGTTGGTCTGCAGATACTTTTCTTTATTTCCTAACCCTAATTAATACACCACTCTAACAACAAAAAGATCATTAGCGATATTGTAAATAGCTGACATTACAGTGGCCATGAATTTTAATTTACAAGTTGTATAACCTATTGCCTTATCTGAAAATCTAGATTTAATCTGTTTATAGCTAGGATATTAAAATAGCCAGTGAAATTGACACATTTTAATTATTATCGAATACATATTGTCAATAGATACAGCTTTAATAATATAATTAAAAATAAAATGATACAGGGTGTTTCATAGAATTCTAGAAAAACTACGCGATTGTTGTTATGTCAGATAACAACAAAAAGATCGTTAGCGAAAACTATTTAGAAACTTAATATGTGGGAAATATCTGTGAACCAACGGAGTAGGAAAAGACTGATAATATCGGATTCATGCAGGATATAAACGTATGTCCTGAGGATGCAACAATAGAGTTGCGAAACGTCGACAAATTAAAAATAGACTTGTTTTTTTACTGGACCCTAACCCAAAATAATACACCACTGTAATATAACAACAAGAGGTTTGTTAACGAAAACCATCTAGAAACTTAATATCTAGGAAATATCTGCGAACCAATGGAGTAGGTAAAGACTGATAATGTGGGTTTCCTGCAGGATATAGGGTCTATATATGATTTGTTTTTTTTAACTGTATCTTAACCCCAAATAATACATCACTCTAATAAAAATATTTTAATATTGTTCAGTCATGTTGGATTTTTACCAAAATATTACCAGGTCATCCTCATATGACCTTTAATTTTTGGTCAAAATTTGAAGTCAATCGGGTAAGTAGTATTTAAGCTATGTCGCGTATGTATGACATACAGACCGACAGACGGACCAACGGAATTGATAAAACATGTTTTCTGGCATCTAGGGACGCTAAAACGTGAATATATGTAAAATCTAGAGGGTGAATTTTTCACGATTACAAAATTTTTATTTGGCCGCAATTTTGTTCCGCCATCTTGAATTACTAACTCGTTTTACCAGTTGAGCCCTATACCACAATTAGTTATGGCACACAATTAGAAATAATTATGTAGTTTATTTTTTTTCTTTTGTGCCGCCATCTTGGATTTTCATAATATTTTTTCTTGACATTTCACTAGGCTGCCATTTTGTTTTTGCCATACTCGATTTTTACCAAAATATCACCAGATCATCCCCATATGACTCTTAATTTTTTATCAAAATTTGAAGTCAATCGGGGTAGCCCTATGCCGCGAACTGACAGACAGACCGACAGACGGCCCGACGAAATTGATGAAACATATTTTTTGGCATCTAGAGACGCTAAAACGTGAGGATATGTAAATCCTGAGAGGGTGATTTTTTTCATGAATACAAACATTTTATTTGGCCGCCATTTTGTTCCGATAGATATCTTGAATTAGTACCACATTTTTACCAGTTGACCCCTATACGACAATTAGCTATGCTAACACACGATTTGAAATCAATTCATTAAGTAGTTATTCGGCTGAATTTTTAAATATTTTATTAAGCCGCCATTTTGTTCCACCGTCTTGGATTCGTACAAAAATGTTACCAGTTGATTCCAACATAATACTTGATGTTTTTTGCAAAATTTCGGATAAATTAGATCAGTAGTTTTATAATAATACTTTTTTTAATATTTCATTTCACTAAGGCGACATTTTGTTTCGCCATATTGGATTTTTATCAAAATCTTACCAGGCCATCCCCATATGACCCTTAATTTTTTACCAAAATTTGAAGGCGATCGGGTAGTAGTCTTTAAGCTATGCCGCGAACTGACAGACAGACCGACGGAGTTGATAAAACATATTTTTTGACATCTAGCGACCCTAAAACGTAGAGATGTGTAAAAGTGAGAGGGTGACTTTTTCACGATTACAAACATTTTATTTGGCCACCATTTTGTTCAGCCATCTTGAATTAGTACCACTATTTTACTAGTTGATCCCTGTACCACAACTAGTTATGCGACACAATTTGAAATCAAACCATTAAGCAGTTTTTTCAGGCTAATTTTTTAAAAATTTTGTTAAGCCGCTATTTTGTTTGATTCCAACATAATACTTTATGATTTTGCAAATTTTGAGATAAATTGGATGAGTACTCTTTTAATAATAATTTTTTTAACATTTCGCTAAGCCGCCTTTTTGTTTCGCCATATTAGATTGTTACCAAAATATTACCAGGTCATCCCCATACAACGCTTAATTTTTGACCAAAATTTCAAGTCAATTGGGTAAATAGTTTTCTAGATACGCCTCGACCAGACAGACCGACGAAATTGGGAAAACACATCATCTAGGGACCCTGAAACGTGAAGATCTGAAAAAATCTCGAAGAGTGATTTTTTCACGATTACAATACTTCCCTTTTTCGAGGGAAGTAAAAATTAAAAACCGTTTTGGGAAAAACATTTCAATTTAAATCGGTTCCTATTCTAGGGCGTTCAAATTTACTTTAGTCTAACACATTAAGTAATCAAAAATTAATTTGTAGAGACCCTGTGTGGTTCATGCATAGTGTAAATGTGTGTGTGGCTCCAAAATCCTTAGAAAATTAGAATCAATAAGACCGTGTAAAAAATATGTTAAGTAGAGTGTTGCAAAGTTATCGGTTAATATGCAAGTTACAAATTACAAAAATTCTGTCAAATAGTTTTTGATGCAATTTTACTGAAAATATTATTACAGAACCTTAAATAAGCTCTACGTTTAGATTGGTTGATTACTAACAAAATTTGAAAAAAATATCTAGAAACCACTTGTTTCGAGAATATTTATTTTTGCATTTTCCCTAAAAAATCGCTTATCCCATTTAATATGTCTAACAGTTTAGTTTACTCGGATGAAACTTTTAGTGGTTTGAATACTTAAGAGTCGCGTCCGATTTGATCAGAAATACTATTAAATTTGTTATATTAAAAGAAATACCTTGTATGTTTTTTTTTAAAAATGGAGTCTACAACAAAATATAATAACAAATCACGTGCCGACTATTTTAGCAATACCATAAAATCGCTCTCGCAGTTTAACCGGTATACTACAAGATTTTCCAAAAAATTTAACGGAACGCCATGCGTTGCATGGTAAATTTAAATTCTGTACACGTTTTTACATATCTCTTGTTTGTATGTCTCTAGGTCTAAATTCAGGATTTTTTAAGATAACGGCAGATAAAGTAAGGCGCTTTGCATTTCTATTATTATTTGAATTTTGTATGACATTATCCGTGACTCTTTTTGTATGTTTCGCAAGGGCTCTGGCTACAGCCAAGTATACCACGAATATTAAACCACGACAACCACTTCCACGGTTCTTCCTAGGATTAAGTGGTATCTCTCGAAAACACTCTCAGAAATCTACCGAATTTTTTTGTAAAAAATGAACTTTCCTCAGATTTGTTTGAATAAAATATTAATAGGATTACAGAGGAAGGCAATCCTTTTTTTATCAAAAGCATTATACGGGTGCAGTTCAAAAGCCATAGAAAAATATCGCCAAAGTTAAGCTAAGTGAATAAATGAGATATGTATTGATAAGTCCTAATGAGTATATTATTCGTGCAAAATCTTCGCTCGAGGAACATTTCCAAATCCTAGGTAAAACTTTCTGCGTTTATATATCGGAATCAAAAAAAGGTACATATATTTACCTACTATTATTCTTGAAGGTCTCAGTGATCTCTAAAATTTCAGGTTTCTTGTCATTTTCTCGTTAACTACAAATTTTTTACGTAGGTCACGCTTAAGCGCTGAGCAACGTGTTGAACTCAAGCCGTAAAAAACTTTAGACCCGTTCAAAATACAATCGAATACCCTTTACCCTGAAAATGCTTATAATCCGTATGGAAAATACCTCATTTTTCACTACGTGACGTCACACTGTCACACATAACTAGTTCAGTTGTTGGATACATACATATTACATCGTGAGAAGTGAGGAATTCTCAAGGTGAGGATGCTATACGGATTATATGCATCATAAATTTATTATTAATTTAATTTTTAAAAAGTTTCCTATCCAATCGTAGAAAAAGTTGAGTGTGAAACACTTGCGAAAAACACGTTTAATACTTATCGCCTTCAGCTCGTGACTTGCACACTCGTATCAAATACACTTCTTTCGGGACTTTTTCTACAATATGCTATATTTATCTATTGCAAGAAGAATTACTCTGATATAGCGGAAAAAAAGGGAAAGGAACATTTTTGTTTGTGGTAAGTATTTTATATTGGTAATTTACATTTTTTTCTTTTATAATATTCTTAGAAGAATTTTTTTCTTTTATAATATTCTTAGAACTTCGGCATATTTCGTCAATTAAATTTTGAAATAATCTTAGGTAACTGCCGTTTATGCAAAAAAGAATAAATTAGGGCATATACACAAATGTGCCTGATTTGACGAGTATACGAGTAAAATTGGCAACATTAAAATAAAACTCCTTCGCTACCTGCATTTCAGCAACAATATAAAACGTTGTGCATGGCAAGCTTTTATTTGATACAACGCCCATTTATCACTTAGCGATATTAAAGAAATCGCCAAATTTGGTTGGAAAACTTGTGAATAGAATCTGACCCCTATATTAAATTTTACAAAAGTATTTGTGAAAATGCAGTGCTAAAATATCTTTATATTCTTCCGAAGTATATTGAACTTTGTAAGTGCAATGGCCAATGTCCAAATTACCAAAAATCATAAAAATGATTAAGTAGATGAATAAACTAATTAAAATTATTTTTTTTTAATGAACATAAACTAAAAAACAAAATTCTAAAATTACAAATATCTCGTACTATATTTATATGAAAATACTACTTTCAAAAGATATTTATAGTTCTCATATTTGTTTTCTGTAGAAATTTAAAAAAATGTATTACATTAATCTTAAAATTGAAATTATAAAAACAAGAATATATTGACATCTGCAAAACAGGTTAAGTGGAAAGGGTATAGCAATATTTCGGTAATGTTTATCTATGTGTGTTCGATTTCGAGATATTGGCGAAAAACCAAAAATTTAACTTTTCGGCCCCGGATCTAAATATGCGGAGGTAATTTTTGCGAACTTTTGCACGAATAATCTACTTATTATGTCTTGCTAAACTAGTATATATAGCCGCTTCTATTGGTTTGTTCGGAACAAAAAAGAGAATTATTGTTTCTTGGTTTTCAACTTTGTACAAAACTTCGCTAGTTAGTAACTCACAAAAACAATGAATTTTCTTCAGAATTTTAGTTGGGTTTGATGAATTTTGATACAAACTTGTGAAAATATACTTCTACTGATCACTAATAAGCGTACCAAATAATTTAAATTAATTTAAAAATTGAGTTGTCAAGTTTTATACAAACCGACCAAATTCCGTGTTTTATTTTTTTTCAAAACGGCAAATATAACAAAATTTTGAATTTTTTTTTAAATTTTTGTTTTATATATTTTATTTTTGTATTTAAATATAAACTTTATTATTATTATTTTTTAACAACTTAACACGAAAAAGAGTGAAGGGAGCGTTGGGTGTGAAAGACGATGGTTTATAAGTCTCATGCGTTTCGAATCCTAGAGTGGTTTTAGGAGTACAGCAAGGCCATTTAATCCTTCCTTAAACTTGTAAAAAGATACTTATACTGATCACTAATAAGCAAATTTAAATTAATTTAACAATTTAGTAGTCAAGTTTTTATACAAACCGACCAAATTCCATGTTTTATTTTTTTTAATGTAGGTTTTGTATTCTCTTCAAAACTGCAAATAAAACCAAATTTTGAAAAAAATTGTTTTCTTTTTGTTTTACCTATTTATTTTTGTATTTAAATGCAATGATAAAGCGATCATACTTTATTATTATTATTATTATTTAACAATTTAACACCAAAAAGAGTGAAGGGAGCGTTGGTTGTGAACGACGATGGTTTATAAGTCCCATGCGTCTCGAACCCTAGGGTGGTTTTTAGGAGTACAGCAAGGCCGTTTGATCCTTCCTTAAACCATGCAAAATATTAGTAAGCTAAAAAAAATTTCCCTAAAGATTCATATATTCCCACAGATTTGTGAGAAATAAAAAATTGCAGTAATGAAAGATTTAATGTTGAAGTGACTTTCCAATATTAACTTATATAAATTAGCTTTTATTGATTATATTAAAAAATAGCTTTTTAGTCTGTAGTGCTGCAAACCATCACAAATTATTCCAATAATAATAAGAGAAGAGAAAAAGCTCGAAGTGTATACATAAAAAAGCGAGCTGAGAGCCGCTTAAAAAACGTAAATAAACCACATCTTTAAAAGTCCTTATTTTATGCAGCCGAAAGCAAACTAATAAGGGAAAGCTAAGGCGTGACACGGTTTGACTACAAAATTGCAAAATCTATTATGTATAGGCACCACTTCCGTTGAGAACACGGCGGCTAAAAAAGCTAGGAAATACGCGAAATGGAAATTTAAAAAACTTGAAGTCCGGTAAGGTAATAATAATTTACGTTCCCAATAAGAGTCGGATTTTCATCTGTATATTTAAGTTGCATCAAAGTAGAACTAACGAATATTGGAACCTAAAATACATCGTATTCTAATTTACTTTTTGGGAAGCAGATGGTTTTTTCTCTTCCGAAAGAAAATAATTTTTACAATTACAAAATTTGGAACTAACGGTCAAGATGACTAAAATTAACATACTATATTTTATTAATTTTTTATTATTGCAGTTTACTAAATTATAAAAATTTAAAAAAAAAATTAATGTACAGGTAACTTTTTATATTTCAAGCCGTTTTCCACATTTTGTTTAAAAAGTTTCTAGAACCTTTTTTTAAATACAAAAATGGTTGTGTTTTAAGTTATGCGAAAAGAAAACATATTTTTATTTACGTAGGTAAGAAATGCGGTAAAGTGGTCAAATTATTTTTTTAAATGCCTCATACTGTATATTGAAGGATATTTGGAAAAAACTCAATTTTCCCATTTAAAAAAATATATAAGATATCTATATTTGTTACATCCTTTTTTTTCTTAGATTTCACTGTACAAATCCGTACAAATTATATAATAATTATAATTTAAAAAATAACTAACGTTGCCATGGTGAAAATAATGCAATAAAATATTGATAATATGTAGTTGTTAAACTGAATCTTCAAACACAACTTTCAGCAATAAAGTTATTAACAGTTATTATCAGGAACTTTCGTGGTTATGAATCTTTCCTTTTCTTAGATATAGTGAAGTTATGTACAGGGTGATCAGTTAAGGGTAGCGAGCGGCCATATCTCATAAGATATTGGTCGTATAGATTTGAGAAAAAAAAAACATAATAAAAGTCGCCAAGAGAAATTGCTGAAAATTATTTTCGAGTTTGTCAAACGTCCGCTAGAGGGCGTAACAACCAACACCAAGTAGAAAAATGGGGTTTTTATAGAATTTTGCCTAATGAAAATATATCGATGATATCATTTTCATATTTAGTGACCATTTCCCTACACTTTTTATCTAAAATGTTTTGTTCTATATATCAAAATGAAACGGTGGGGGAAGTTCAATTGTTTTTTCAAACAAACCAAGATGTCTCCCGTTTCTTTTGACCGATTTTAGCAAACTTAGGCTCATATGAAAGAGCATAATTTGCACTACAAAACGCTTGTTTGGTTTTGAATTTTTTACTTTTGCTGGCGTCGCTAGATGGCGTTAACTGAATTAGTAGCATATTTTTTAGTTTTTTTCAAAAAAAAAACAAATTTAATGGTATATTCATTTTTACATATTTTAAAAGGGGATAAATTTCTCTATAATTTAATGAAAGTAATTTATCATCTACCTTTTTTTGAACCGTTGATATTGACCAAAATATTATTTTATTTTATTAAAAAATGGCACGCCACTGCTTTTTGTCAAAATAAAAATCATTTTCGTAATCACTTATTAGTTGCTAACAAAAAGAACCTCTTGACTTTTTTTCGTTAGACGAACGGTTTTGGCTAGAAAAAATAAGATGTTTAACAATGAAATATCTTAATAAAACTGTTCAACAACAGCAGGAGCAATAACACTAAAAACAAGAACATGGAACTTTAAAAATAAACGTTAAAAATAAATTAATAGTTTTGTCGTAAATGTTCAAAATGTTGTCCATTATTTTGAATGCACTGGTCCAATCTCTTCTGGGTGGAGTTGACAGCTGTCTCAATTTCCGCTCTTGGTATAATATTTATGGCGTTTTGAATTTGGACTATCATGTCTTCTCGAGTAGTTGGTCGAGTTTTATACACCAAATCCTTTATTCGGCCCCACAGATAAAAATCAAGGCAGGTTAAATCGGGGGACCATGGTGGCCAGAAAAATAGACTGCCTCTACCAATCCAACGGTTAGGAAAATGCCTGTTCAAAAAATCTTGCACATTTCGTGAATAATGTGCCGGGCATCCGACTTGTTGAAACCACATGTTTCTTCTTACTTGTAAAGGCACATTTTCTAAGAGTCCTGGTAAATCGTTAAATAAAAAGTTCAAATACATGTCACCGGTTAGATTGCCATTAAAGATGTGCGGACCGATAATAGCACCATTAATAACACCGCACCAGACGTTGACGCTCCATCGATCCTGCCGATAATATTCACGTAACCAGTGTGGATTAGTGTCCGACCAGTAATGCACGTTATGAAGATTTACCCTGCCATTACTGCAAAACGATGCTTCATCTGTCCACAATATTTGTGACAAAATATGATGGTCTCTAAGCCAGTAGCAGTAATCGAGCCTACGTTCAAAGTCAGTGTCATTTAGGGCTTGATGAATCACGATGTGATATGGATGCATTTTAAAATCCATTAATATTTTTTGCACTGAGCCATAGGATATTCCTAAATCTCTGGAGATCTCTCTTATGCTTAAATGGGGGTCTGCATGAATATAAGCCAACACATTTATAATGTTATCTTCTCTTCTTACTCTACGATTTCTTCTCAAAGTTGGAGTTGGTTGCACTTGGCCATGTTGCCTTAAACGTAAGGCTAAACGATGAAAAACCATTCTCGAATGGTGTCTTCGGAGGGGATAACGCAGTGCATACTGCCTAGAAGCAATTGCCGCATTTTCAAAACATTGAAAATAAATTCTCAACATATCAAAGGCTTCTTCATTCGTAAAAGGCATGATTTGTTGTAAAAATACTTTTTACATAACACTAAATTAGATGTTAATAGCAGGAACTATCAAAATGAATATCAACGTGATTGACAATTTGATGTTTTGTTTCTTAACGTAGATCATGGCCTGCTTCGCTTAAATGCGATGTTAGTTGAGTTTGATTTTTAATTTAATTTATGAAATAATAATAATTATTAATAATAAATTATGAACTTAAGCATTCTCTCGCTAATTAAATGATTATTAATGATAAAAATAATAGGTAATAATTTTATTATTGTGAGATGTAATATTTAAAAATAATTTTGAACCTTATAGTTATTAAAACCGTTCGTCTAACGAAAAAAAGTCAAGAGGTTCTTTTTGTTAGCAACTAATGAGTGATTACGAAAATGATTTTTATTTTGACAAAAGCAGTAAAATAATATTTTGATCAATATCAACGGTTCAAAAAAAGGTAGATGATAAATTATTTTCATTAAATTATAGAGAAATTTATCCCCTTTTAAAATATGTAAAAATGAATATACCATTACATTTGTTTTTTTTGAAAAAAACTAAAAAATATGCTACTAATTCAGTTAACACCATCTAGCGACGCCAGCAAAAGTCAAAAATTCAAAACCAAATAAGTGTTTTGTAGTGCAAATTATGCTCTTTCATATGAGCCTAAGTTTGCTAAAATCGGTCAAAAGAAACGGGAGACATCTTGGTTTGTTTGAAAAAACAATTGAACTTCCCCCACCGCTTTATTTTGATATATAGAACAAAACATTTTAGACAAAAAGTGTAGGGAAATGGTCACTAAATATGAAAATGATATCATCGATATATTTTCATTAGGCAAAATTCTATAAAAATCCCATTTTTCTACTTGGTGTTGGTTGTTACGTTACTGTTACTAGCGGACGTTTGACAAACTCGAAAATAATTTTCAGCAATTTCTCTTGGCGACTTTTATTACGATTTTTTTTTCTCAAATCTATACGATCAATATCTTATGAGATATGGCCGCTCGCTACCCTTAACTGATCACCCTGTACATAGTCATTTAGTAACATATATATATATACTGGATTTTCAAACATTTTTATTGGGCACCATTTTATTCTACCATATTAGATTTCTACCATTATTTTAGCGGTTTCTACCTATGCCACACTTGAATTTGGGCATAAATTAAAATAAATTGAATAAGTAGTTTTCATATTGACACATAGCGCTATGTTGTTCCGTCATGTTGAATTCGTACCAGTTTATCTCTATATCACCTTTAATTTTTCTGCAAAATTTAAAGTGATTTGAATAAAATGATTTTGTTACGTTGATTTTTTAAACACTTTACTTGCCGGGCATTTTGCTTCACTACCTATAATTCATACAACTTTATCAGTTTTTCTCTATATTACACTTAATGCTTGCACAAAATTTTAAATTAATCTTATAAGTAGTTTTTCAGGCTATTTTTTAAATATTTTATTTGGCCGCGATTTTGTTTTGCTGTCTTGGATTCGTACCAAAACCTTACCAGTTAATTCCAATGCGTGCACTCTAAAGTGGTAAATGGCGGGTGTAGCTGCAGATTTTGGGTTATATGGCGAAATATAAAGTCTGAACTATTCTAAACACGTTTATACTTATTGTTTTGACCTCGAGGTCGAAAAATCGGAACTAAGACAACATGTATTTTATATGCGTAATATGCGTAGTTGCCTATATTCAGAATTCATGATAGCACAATAAAATGTAAACAAAATACATTTTATAGTCGCAGCATTTCTGCCTAACTGAGAAGCCGCTATAAACAGAGCCAGCTGCTACATATAGGCGCTCTCTATGTCAGTTTTTTCAGTTTCTGGTGTGGGTTATCATTTCTTTACGTAATGATATAACATTTGCACTGCAAAGATATTGCATTTTATTCCGTTTGTTCTCCGATGACTCAAAACGTATTTAAGATCAACAGCAGTATAGGATCAGCTCAATAACAGTGCTATCTTACTTGTTTATTGTAACATTACGGATAAACTTGATTTGAAAAATCTGGTAAAATGAGTTTTTTGATATAATTATATCTAAAAGGTATTTTTGATGTTTTTAATAATATTTTTTTTATATGTATTTAATTATCCTACTTCCTTAATGTACTTATTTTTTAAACTAAAGGACCATATCCCAAGAATACACAATTTAACTATATATATATATATATATATATATATATATATATATATATATATATATATATATATATATATATATATATATATATATATATATATATATATATATATATATATATATATATATATATATATATATATATATATATATATATATATATATATATATATATATCATAATACCATTCCATACAATATATAAAATACATATAAGCAAAAGTAATTACATAGCTGAGAAGGTGCCTTAAATTGGCAGATGTCCGGAGAATCCAGACACTGTTCAGACCCAAATTTTAATATATAAATTATGCTAGCTTAAAACTAGATTTATTAATTCTAGGCTACAACATATAAAAAAATAAGAGAAATTGCCTTGGCATCCTAAACACTGAAAAACTGACCACTTTTTTAAATTAAGCCACAATGTTGTTAGTGTGATTGGAGAAGATGTGATTTAAATTTTCTTTTAAAAGTTTCACTTGACCACTCTAATCGACAAAATTTAAGGAATTGTTGGAGTAGATACATTATCGGAAAACGAACGTTTAAATATTTCTTTTCGGCGTTGAGGCACTCTAAGCGTATTTCTACCTCGCAAATTTCAATTAAGCACCTCTAGGCGAAATATAATGTTATTAAATAAATATGCAGGTGTTTTATATTTAACTAACTTAAAGTAAAAATTAGCTTCGTTCGATTTAAATCTATCATACATGTTAAGCCATCCCATGGCAATCATATATGGAGAGATGTGATTTCTCCTTTTTACACCATACATTAACCTTAAGCATGAATTTTGGACTTTTCGAATTTGAGAACACTCCTCACTAGTGTTATAGGGAATATTCATGGCACTACAGTGATTAAATTATCAATTAATTTATGACAATGAGTCACATAATAATTTACGAATTTTAAGTGAAAAGAATGCGTATAATGACGTAAATAAGTTTTAAATTACTGTTGGTCACTCTTAGTCTGTTACTAGCCACAAGAGTTTACACTAATCCACAAATATTGACTTATTACTTTTCACATTTAAAGTTTGAGCATCGTTTTCGAAAATTATTGCAGCTGACATGCCAGGATTTAATCTAAGTAAATGGTAAGAGGTCATATCGTAAAAACTATTTAAATCCAAATTGATTTTATTTTCAGATTGGTTCAATTCAATCTCAAAAAACGAAAAATATATTTGAATATCATCTGCGTAAAACTTGTAGAGAATTCAAAAAATTCGAAGTAAAAATTGTATATAATAAAGGACTCAAGATGCTACCTTATGGAACACCCATTGTTACATTTACGGGGTTGGAATAATCATTCCTGATAACCACCTGCTACGTACAACTTGATAAAAATAATTTGGTAAATTGACACGCATTTTCGATAAAACTAATATAGTGCAAAATTAAAATGAGTATTTTATGATTAAGAACATCAAATGAAATCCAAAAGCACTAAAATACTGATTTTACTTTCATCTGAAGCTCTAAGGATATCGTCAGTATCATCCGCCAATGTACTCTCACATCTGTGCTTAGATCTAAAACCTGACTGTTGTGATGTAAAATAGTGTAAGTTTAAAAAAAATCGCATGTGTCGAAAATGTGGGAGGAATGCTAACTGATCACAAATTACTAAATTCTTGTTTACTTTGGGTAAAGAAATGACCAGGGCTTTCTTTCAAGCCAATAGAAAGTATCATTATCATCATTGACGATGTAGATTATATAGAAAATAATGCTCCTAGAACAACACCCTGAATTAAAGTTATATTTATTTTATCATTTTCAATATCTTTAGACTTAATAATTTTAATTATATCCAAAATCTCACCCTTCGTTGATAAGTGAAAATCAAATCACTTAACAATATTTTCCTGTCTATTATTATAAAAGTTTAAAAGGTTAACATCTGGTTGATCATTGTTTAATATATAATTAACAAAAAAATTATTACGGTCCTCTGGATTACTTAGGTTTTGGGGAAGAATGTGTTTTCAGTTTTACTTACATTTAATTGTTTAAGCTTCCTCCACTTCCTAGTAAAATATGCTTTTTTCTGAATGAATTGCAAAGGTATAATTTCTAAGTTGTTTATAGAAATTATAGTGTTCTAAAATGTTTGTTTCTTTAAATATTTTTAATGCTTTATTTTTCAATTTTTGTAGTAATTTAATATTTTCAGTTATCCGCGGTGTATAAGAATAATCTTTATTTTTTCAAAATTGTCTTACAGGTTCATGTGTATCATACAGACTAAGAAGACAGTGATTAAGTAACTCTGTTTTATCATCAATACTTGGAACAAAAAAGAATATTTTGACAACGAATTTCTGATAAATTTTTTTCAAAATCAGTGACATTTATGAGCTTTAAAGATCTATAAAAAAAGACTGTTGGTTCTTATATAATTAAAAAATTAGAAACTATATAAAGGAAGAACTGGTTAACAAGTGAGTATTAAACAAATACAAACAGAAGTTCAGAAAAGTAAACAAAGTTTTATTTGTTCCTACTGCTGTCCAAAAATACGTTTTTAAACGTTAATATTTAATACAAAAGGTAAATAAAAGGTTCTAATTAAGTTCTAGAATAGCTTTAATTGATATATTACTCAGAAAAAAAAATTATATAACTTTTTTTACAATTTAGCGAACATTTTTCAAACAGCAATTATTATACGATTTCGGTTATTTCATCTAATTTCATTTTTATATTCGGATAAGTCATTCTAACTATTTTCATTTTATCTTGAGAAATATTTACAATATTTTTTAACAAATCATCGTCTCTCTTCCGCTTTACATATAGGATGTCGATATCCACCCCAACCTTTTTAGATTGGGAACTAAATTTAACGTCAAATTTCTTAATTAAAGAGTTTATCAATTTGAACTGAAATTCCTCACCTAAGGATGGTAGGTAGCATTAATCCGATCTGAGACGATTTTACAAATATCGTCCATATCGTTTCTCACTAGCACCATTTTTCAGGTTGAGGAGCAAACAATCAGTAGAATATTTAGAAAAAGCAGTACTCCTCACTCTATTTACTTTAATGTTATATTTACTCGGTGAACACTCTTCCAAAATATAACACGTGCTTTTTTTTGTTCGGAAAAAAATCAAAAAATATTTCCCCGCTATTTTATTTAAATAAAAGCATTCGTGCATGTCGCCAAGAGCTGAAAAATCTCTCTCCTTTGGAGTCGGTATTTTGTTAGTTCCTTGTGATACGCAGGCACTTTTCCTTTTATTTTGTAAATAGCTACTCAAGTTTTTCCATTTTTCCGGAAAAAATGTTGTTGTTATATGTCTTATGAGGAATGCCTTCGGCTTTTGTTTGTTGCGTTACAAGTAAAATTCACCTTACTGCTACCTGCTCCAAGAGTTTGCATATTTAATAAAATAAGGTAACAATCCATAAGATCACTTTTATAAGTATCGAAATGAATATCCTTATAAATTTAATAGAATTTATGTGCATCTAATATGATTTTATACAGCGTTTCCCACAAAACGCATTTCGAATGATAGAGATTTTCCTGAGCTGGGAAAATTGAGAGTCAGCCAAGGGCGCAATGCATTTTCTGTTTGACTTTCCCCGGGGAATTTTTGGAAAATAAGAATAGAATATGCAATTGGAAAATTATTTCTTGTTTTGCCTGACGAAGTATATGTGATACACGATCAAAATAAATGTATGAAGTAAAATTTAAATAAACAACTATGTTAAGAGCATCATTTTTAAACTTAAAATGAAATGTTAAATTGGCTATTTAATAAATAAAATCCTTATAAAGGGATTTGGTCAATATGCTAAAGATCAAATAGTAACAGTAAGGAGTAGTTGCAACTATATTTTTAAACCTCATATAATTGTAAGCTGATTTAGTGTAAATAGTTCAGATTCTAAAATATTGAAACAAAACTCAAAACACAAAAAATACTGCTATGAAAATATTTGCCTAACTAGATCAGAAAATATATAATTTCGCCCAACTTAAATTTGTTGGTCATTGATGAGTTTCCATGTAAAAAATACACTGTTACATATTTTGTTCACAGAATTCGAGACTTGGTTAACAGAAAAAAACGAAGTTAAAATTTTAAAATTCAAAAATTCATCATAAAAGATAGGATTGGGAAGGGGATACAGTATAGTATACAAGTCTGGGAAGGATTTAAACATTTTAAATATTTTAATGTGATTTTTTTGATAAGGACAGAAATTAATATTTTGCAAATGTACGCTACGTAATTATCTTAAAGGACATAGCAGATATTTCATAAGTTTTTGGCGTTTCTTTAATATGTTGTAATGTTGTGAACCAAAAACAAATATTTCGTTCTCTACGACAACTCTCGAAGGAAACAGGGTAATACAGAACATTGTCCCCGACATTTTCCTGGTTAATTTAAATATTGTGTATTTCAATGTTTGCACTAAATATGTAATTGAAATACCCCTGAAAATATAACAGCTATAATACAGTCTTTTAATGGCTTACTTTATGTTTTTAGCCATAAAAAAACTATTTTTAAAAATGTATTTTTATTTAAAATTATAACTTAAAATTAATAACCAAAGGTACGTTTTACTGATTAAAGTCTATGCCGATTCTGGTTATTTTGTTTCTTATGGTTGTCGGGTATATCGGCTGAAGTCATTGAAATGCCAAGTCACCTTGGTTCTCATGAGAAAGTAATGAAGGACATGCCTCACTCATCCATCCCTAGAAGGAACTAGAGGGAATTCTAACGAAAAAATGCACACCAGGAATTCTAACGAAAAAACGATTTTATTTTCTATTGCAGAACATTTCTGTCTATAAAACTGTAATATTTAGGATACTATTTTTCAGAAAATAATAATAACTGAATGTGCTTATGTGATTTTTCAGGCTGTTTTACTACAACTTTTACAGAGCAGTCCAAGTTAAGTTTGATTGTGTATTTCTAAATAATGCGCTTAATTGAATTTTGTTTGGTTTAGGTCTTCAGTTATTTCATTCATTTTATTCTGAATCGATTTTTGATTGTTTAAAACGACTGACAGTACTATTAATATTTTGCATTATGATAGAGATTAATGACATTGGCTTGTTTACTTTTTATATTATTTTATTTTGGTTATTTTCGAGTTCTAAGATATTATTATAAATATTTTTTTTCCGTCATCTTGATCTAGATTTATTCTAATATATTTAATAAGTGAACCTAAAGGACTAATTAGACCTTTACATGGTAAAAGAGAATTCATTTATTGTGAAACTACTTTTACTTCGTGATTTAAGTCTTTATATGCTTCATATAAAGGAAGTCTATGTGTGACACATGAATTATTCATTTTTTCTTCTAGTTTTTGATATTGAATGTTAATTGAGTCAACTAGTCTTTGAAGGGAAATTAAATCGACATAATGTAAAAAGGTATGAGAGGCAATTTCCATTTTTGCGGTGTCCAATTTAAATGGTAGAATTCAGGGATTGATACTAAGATTCTGCACTTGAACCTCGTGTGCCTTCGTCAGATGAAATACTGTCGTCAACCTGTAAAAGGAGTTTGTCTATAAATTTTTGAATATTTGTTTATGATTGGTATTTTGTGCAGTAGTAACTATTAAATCGTTACTTAACTTAAAATATGTTCAGGTGTATATAATGTATTGACTTTTGCTTGTCTGTCTGTTCGTTCTGTTTTTGCGTGTATAACGTTGTATAATTTCTTCATCATTTCTTTATGTTCGCTTAATTGGTGATTGATTAATTGAGTATCATTTTCAATATCGACTGGATCCTTTAATTAGAGATGTCAAAAAATTAAATCGATTGTTTTTTGTTTTGTTACTAAATGTATGAATTTTTATAGCCAACAATAGCTAAATTGAATTTTTCGAATGGGTTTAACTTAGGTTTTGATAAGAAGAATGTTCAAATGTATTCTAAAATTGTTGAATGAATTCTTTCGGCAATAGAATTGCTTTTAAGGTTAAAAGGCAAGTATAATGCCAATTAATGTATAGAGTTTAACAAAAATTTTTATTGGGTTCTGATTAAATTCAATGCCGTAATCAGAGACTATATTTTCGGGTATTTTATAGTTTCAAACAAAATGTAAGAGTGATTGATAAATTTGTAAAGCGGATAAACTTGGTAAAATAAATCCTTTTTCAAATTGTGAAAAACTATAACAAATAGTTTAAGCTACTCTATTACCAAATTCAAAAGTATCAATATAAATTGTTTCTAATAGTTTTTTGGAAGTGAGAGTAAGTTTTGTTAGTGACGGGTTCGTGTTTTACTTGTTGACAAACAGAAAAAAATATTTCCAAAATAAAAAGTTTAACCTCATGGTTTAATTTGGGCCAATAATATTTTATTCTATTATTCTCGATACTCTCATGAATTCCTCTATGATTAGTGATATATTCGTGTTGATTTTTTATAAAACTCGTTTTGAAACAACTTTCTACTGTTGCAACATCACAAAGTAGTTTGTTAGATTTTAATACGATGCATAGATAAAAGTTTTAGATATAAAATTACCCATTTGTTTGTGTAAGGTTTGATCGTGAAATAAAATACATAATTACCGCTTTGCTTCAGCGTATTCTTTTAAAAATTAAATTAACTGTTCTTGATAAGACTCCTTTGTGACGTAGATGTTCCATATAGTCCTAATAACGAGTTTTTCAAAAACTTTTTTAATTTCTAGACGCTGATTTGTGCCTACTTTAATAATTACAATTTGGCATAAAAAGTAAATAAGCTGTTTTTTGGTAACATTATTTGTCAAAATCGGGTCTTCGGCACTCGTATATATAGTTTCAACTATTGTTTGATTTATCGATAGAGGGCTCATTTATAGACTGATTTTTTGTAAGTCCGGTCAGGTTCTGGACTAGTATTAGGAATTGAATCGTCTAACATGGGATTGTTGTTGTTTTGTTGCATATATCAACACAGGCAGTAGGTCAGAGTTTGTGTTATTGTCATCACTTTCAGTTGACGACGAAATGTTATTGATATTATTTACAATCATCTCGACACGGGATTGCGTGACAGCATTTGTATTTTTCTTGCCTTTTATATATGATTTCATAAACAAATTCTTCGAGTTTAAGATACCAGCGAATTAAACACGAATTGGGTTCTTTTAAATTTATAACCAATTGAAGACGCTGATGATGGGTTATTATTTTGAATTTTCTCCTAAATAGGCCTAAATTATCGAGGTCCGTGCACAATAGCTAATAGTTCTGCCTCAAGAGTGCAATAATTTTGTTCGGATGTATTAGGAGTCCTTGAGGCATATGATGGTTTATTCTGCTCTATGGGTCCTTCTGAGAGAACACAACTTAGGGCAACATTGCTTGCGTCAAAAGTTCAATTAAATTTTTTAGAAAAGTAGAGGTTCATTCATTAAGAGGAATTTACAGGCCCCGAATGTATTCATATATAAAGGATTGTCATTATTATTAGATAAATTATTTTTAAAGCAATTTGTGAAGAACGGAATTTAAAATAAACTTTATAATATACTAGGAGTCCTATAAATCTGGAATTTTAGAAATCGGATGTTTTAGAATAGCTTTAATTTTGTCTGGGTATGGTTTGACTCCTTCAGGGCCTAAAAATACTACTTCCTTTTTTAGGAGTTTTTAAATTACTTTCGTGAAGATTTTGAAAGATTTGTTATAAACGATCATACGGAAGTGGAAAAGACAATAAGATTGTCCATATAGACAAAACATATCTTGTTATTTAGGTCTCTTAAAACCTTGTCCATCGTTCGTTGAAAGGTTGCGGGGGCGTTTTTCAGGCCAAAAGGCATTCTTAAATACTCATAATGTTCATTCTTGACATAAAAAGCTATCTTTGTAATGTCGTCGGGGTACATTTCAATTTGGTGCATTTATTTGTTTTTCTACATTTATTTGCATTTATTTGTTTTTCTGCCTCAGTCGACAGGGGTGTAAACCTGATGGGCTGTCGTGACGCATGCAGGGATACAACATCATTTGGACATTTTGGTATCAATAAGCATAATGTCGCCATTTGATATATTTAACAGAACCTTTAAGGTTTCAATAGTATTTGGGTCAATACGTGTATAAAATAATAATTTAGCTTTTGATTCGTAATAACTTAAAGGTTTGTGTAGTTTTAATACATACTTTGTGTATGTCTAGTTGAACATTTAGTTATTTTATTGTTTTGTAGCAAATAGGGTCGAAAAAATGATGAACTTTAAATAAGTAAAATTTAATTTGTTTTTTAGAATTGCACTCACTAAAAGCTGGTATTTTCGCACAAAAATCTTAAATAGTGGTGGGAAACATTTATTATATTGTAAAATTGTCATTAATATTAGACGAATTATTTTTTAAGCAATTTGTGAAGAGCTTAATAATTCTAGCGAAATTTGGAATAAATTTTTTATAATATTCTAGGAGTCTTATAAATCTGGAATTTTAGGAATCGGATGTTTTAGTATAGCTTTAATTTTGTCCGGGTTTGGTTTGACGCCTTGAGGGCCTAAAAATGCTATTGCCTTTTATAGAAGTTTTTAAATTACTTTGACGAAGTTTGTGAAAGATTTGTTTTAAATGATTATACGGAAGTAGAAGAGACATGGTCCATATATATGAAACATATTTTGTAATTTAGGTCTCTTAAAACGTTGTCGGTCATTCATTGGAAAGTTGCGAGGGCGTTTTGCAGATCGAAAAACATTCTTAAATATTCATAAGGTTCATCTTCGATAATAAAAGCTGTATGTATAATTGGGGTACATTTTAATTTGGTGAAAGCCACTTGCCAATTCTAGAGTAAAAAAATACTGACATATTATCAATTTATCTAAAATGTCTGAAATATTGGAAATTCTTTATTTGTCATGAACAGCCTTAGAATTAATTTTATGGAAGTCTCACACCATGCGATATTTTTTCTGGAAGCATCTGTTTATTTGGGGAGTACCCAAATGGGCGAGGACCACGGAGAATCGCCTGACCTAATAATACCTTGTTCTAACATCGCATTTATTTGTCTTTCTACCTCAGACTTTTGAATAAGTCGGTATCTCTAAGATGTTGTGTATACTGGGATTTATCTGCTGTTTTTACTCGGCTTTACCTGATTTTTGAATTTTAGTTTTGCATTGTCTAAGTGGAAAATGGAAGGTAATTGTGAGTAATTATGTAATTCGACAGGAGCGTAACCTTGATGGGCAGTTGTGATGCATGCGGTGATACGACATCATTTGGAAATTTTCGTGTCATTAAGGTTTCAATAGTATTTGAGCCAATACGTGTATAAAATGATAATTTAACTTTTGGTTCGTAATGATTTAAAGGTTTGGGTGGTTTTAATACATAATTTTTATAAGTCTAATTAAAAATTTAGTTCTTTTAACGTTTTGTAGCAAATAAGACCTTAAAAAAAATATTTTGGAAACACAGAACGTGCAAAAAGAACGTCAAGCCGACTAGCAGATTAGCTAAAAATACGATAAAATCGGAAGAGACCTAGCAAAACAATGAGGTTAAGAGAAAAGAAGAATAATTCAAAAAACCGATTTAAAAAAAACCCGAATCGTTAAAGAATTATGTATGAATCAAGAGGTTAGAGAACATGTGATAACTAGAAGATTTATGTACAAAATAGAATACGCTTATAGTTATAAAAAAATACACGAATCCAAAAGAATTTAATTAGAGTAGAAATAAAAAGATGACTCTAGTTATTAATAACAAGGAATCTTATATTAATTAAGATATGGAGAGTCTATGCCGGATTTAGTTAAAAAATAATAATAATTAAATAAATAAATACAGAAAGAAATATTACCAAAAATGAATTCCTTCCAGTCCAGCATCAGATGTAAAGGACAAACTGTGAAGGTATCAGCATAAAATATTGATATTATAAATTTAGTAATGCTGTATTTCTCTATGGGGTCAAAAACGAATTTATTAACGAAAATATCTATGCTATAAAAAGAAATATTGAGCAATAAACTCGTAATTTTATATCTTTTTGCTTATTGGAAATTCAATTTTACAGGACCTATAATAAGGTAATAACAAATATACAAATAAAGCTTTATTTTAAAGGGTCAAATTTTGTTTAATTAATAATTGTTTTAACTTGAATGCCGAAAATTTTTCTCATCAAATCAACTATATTATTACAAATATATTAATTCGATAATTCTCTTTCTATACGTATATGGAGAATCCGTCCAAGGCCGCTCTACGCTGCCCAAGGAGGAGAAGCTAAATAGGCCATACGATAACAAGCCCCCGTTCCAACAGGGAGCACATGACCCAAATAAGGCGTAGATAACCAGAATCGGACATATATATTGTAAAATCTTTAATATTTAATTGTTAGGGCGATGTATATCTTCAAGCATTAAAGTCCAGTGCGAATTAGGGAGGGGGTAAGTGTCAAATACTTCCCAGACTAAGATTTACTCTTAGAAAAGGCAACTAGAAAAACGGTACATCCAGATTTGACTATAGTCTGATATCCATCTTAAGTTATTCGGATTACTTGCCAGTTGGGAAACGCACTCTGGGGAATCCCCCTTACGTCTGTCTACTGAAGTTTATATATTCAAGTCGTTATAAAGCCGGAGAAAGATTGTTCATTTAAAAAGACCCCAAAGTAGGGAGAGATGCGCGCGTTAATTCTATCACTAATTGTAAATGAAGTCCAGCTAATATACAGCTCTACCTTGCTTTATAAAAACTGTTTTATTCTGTATTACTCACTCCTGAAACATGTAGGAGTCCTAAAAACACGCAGAACAAGGTAAATAATTGTAATCTAATACATCTTTTCAAATATTTTACATTAATCGGCTCAATACTCATATGACAAATTTACACGTTTTCCTCGTTCTTTATTCCAAGTAGAATTCAAACGTATTATTTCCCAGAGGTTTTCTCGAAGTCATATTTCTAAAACTACCCAGAGGATGTCGGGAAAGAAATGCAGCGCCGCTCGACTGCAGAAAATCTAGCAAGATATAATATTTGCTTAGGGAAATCAGGATTGGTTCACAAATATTTACCAGAATTGACGTAGTCAGCTGATTTACTAAAAGCCGCTGAATACAACAATAGGATTTCTCTTTAATACGATTTTCTATTTATTATAAAAATAGCAATATTTTTCGCATCATATACTGGGGTTTTTATTGGTATACATTAATATGTTAAATAGCTTACGACAATACCTAAAAATGTATCGATATTTCTAACTCATATGAAAGTTTATTTCACTATACCATTAAACATCTTTAAAAGCTCTTTTGTTAGAGGCCAGTCCTAGAAAGGTGTTAACCACTGTAATAACCGAGCAAAGTTAAGTTCCATCTAACTCCGGATACTGAGGCATACCGCAGAGCTAATAAATTTCAAGGCAGTCTAGCTATTTGAGCCAAGAATTTATGTGTTAGATTTTAATAGCACCGCAGTATATAATAGAGCTACTGTATGTTGTTTTGCTTAGCGGGTAGGATTACAATTATTTTTGCGATAAAATAAATGTCGGGCATAATTTTTAATTTTATGAGATACGTTTGATTACATACAGGAAGAAATTTTAAGAGTACTGTAGCATATAATAAAGCTACTGTATGTTGTTTTGCTTAGCTGCTAGGATTTCAAATATTGTGGCGATAAAATATATGTCGAGCATAATTTTTAATGTTATGTGGTACATTTAGTTACATACAGTATGCTCCAATTATTTTAGAAAGTGACTTATATCGCCGTTATTCATAGAGATAAAAAGAAACTTTAATTACACAACTTGTGGTTGTTTTTATGACATTTAACAAAAAAAATTAAAAAAACAAATACCGATGTAAAACAAATAGGTGTAAAAATGAAAGGTTTTGATAAGAAAATATCTGTTCTATAATGTTTTTACCTTTCTTTTATAAACCGGTGTTGTTGTGTTAAGCAGAAACAAGTAACGTGTTGAAAAATAATTATGAAAGTGTAGTACGTGACGTTTGTCTTTTAGTGTATTTTAATTTTTCTTGTCATTTAAACTTTAATCATCTGCGTTTAATACACATATTTCTCTCCAAAAATAGCTTAAAATTCTAGTTTATCTACCAATAATAAAATACTGCTTGTCACCAAAATGTCTACTAAGATTGCGTTGGGTATTCCGAAATTTGTTGGAAAAAAAGCTATGAAACTAAATATTACTATTTTTCCACTTTTAAAAGCCGTCATTTTTTAGAGCTATATCTCTTAGTAAAAATAAAAACTGTATGTGTTCTTAGTCAGGGCTGTATGTGTGTTATAACAAGTGACATACGAATTACATTTTATATTCATTAAATATTTCTTGTTGATTGGTTTTAACTTTATCTTTAAAGGCAACCTGGAAAGCTGACAAAAATCTTTTGGTTCCCTTTGGTTACATCATGTAAGCAATCATGTTTAACGGAAGGGTTATTGGAATCTAAAGCCCCGGCGGTAATATACTGTCGTGAATAATATAGAAAATTAGTTTTGCTCAAAAGAAGACACAAAGAACAGAGTAGTAGCAACTGCTTTATTTTCCCAATCAAATAATTTGACAGATCCCATCCTCCAATTGGCACTTAGCAATTTAGCTTTTTCATATCTCGAATATACTGGGTGTTTCATACGTGCATGCTAATAATCAAGAATGTGATTCTTTCAACAATTTTAGATTTAAAGTTTATATAAACTTTATATCTAATTAATATTAGTTAACTTACGTTATACATTTTTAAAGACAATAGGATAAACTAGAGCACATATTATTTTTTAAATGCCTATGAAATAGTTTAATTAAAATTGGAAACAATCTACAAGGTGAACATTTTTATACTCACGACCTGTTTAGCTCCTCTCACATTTCAATGTGATGACACTGACCTAATTTAGTAGCTTCGTCAAATTTCTCCATAAGAAACATTTTTGTCTTTTGCACTCTTTCGATATGCTGCATAATTTCAAAAAAATGTTACCCTGTAAATTGTTCCCAGTATTAATATTATTGCTCTATAAATACTACAACAAGTAATATGTTTCAATTATCTTTAAAATTGTGAAATGTATAAAAAATTAAATACAAAATAAGACTTTGCCATTCTGTACCTTGAAAAAAGTACGTTTTAAGAATATATAAACTTTTGCAATTATTAGTCAAAGAATCACAATGACAAAGCTGTTATAACTCTTAAAAATACAATTGTGCCAATATTGGTTCAATTAATAAATAATGTGTTCAGAATAGGCTAATTTCCTAAGGCCCTCAAGGTTGAAAGGGTCTCACCGATTCATAAATCTGGGTCAAAAAATAAGTTAGAAAACTCTCGATCAATTACAGTTATATCAATGTTATCAAAATGTTGGATATGGGTCTTAAAGAAACTATTACTTCTTTTCTTGAAAGATATGTAAAACATGACAAGTATCAGAAGTATCAGAATATTTTTCTAGAGCAAAGCAGTACATTAGTGCAACAATGGATTTTGTCACTCATATCTCCAACGAACTAGATAAAAAAAGAACTTTATGGTAAGGGTTTTGGTCGATCTTAGTAAAGTTTTTGATGTGGTGTGTTGTCATTAATAGCATCATATCTCTCAGATCGAATTAATATTATATCTCTCAGATGAGATCGAGTTAACATCGTATCTCTCAGGCAGAATACACTATACATATAATGTTGCTGAGAGTAGCAAATATCATCTGTGGGGTACCCTAGAGCTCAATCCAGGAGCTCCTTTTGTACTCACTTCATGTTCGAAGCTTGGAGATATCGGGTAGTATTGGCAGATATTATATGTTTGCTAACGACATGGCTCTTATATATAGAAGCACCGACCTGCCTAATACGCAAATGCAAATAAATGGCGATTTATAGCTCTATTATTCGTCCTTAACACATAATAAATTAAAAATTAACATAAAAAACAACATACTTGATATTTTCTCAAAAAAATAAGAGCACTATAGACCTAAATATAAAAATAGAGAGGATATGATTGACAGGGTCCCCTATGCAAAATATTTGGCAATAATTTTATTTGATAAGTCTTCAAAACAAAATAATAAAAAATGTATTTAAAATGAATATTAGAACTCCAACTGATACAGTTTATGAAATAACTGGTATATTAAAACGTAAACATATTTTAGAGATAGAACAAAGCCATTATGTGTACAAAATAATAAACAAAACCTTTAAATGTAACACAGAGATATGTTCTGTAAAACAAATTATTGACTCTTTACCTGATGGAGTGACTGATAGTCAGAGTATTGCAGTGTTTAACAAAAACATAAAAGAACTTTTTTAAAAATATTACTGCGTCAAGTTCCTATAAATAGTATTTAAGCAAAGCATAATACTAGGTTAATTTAAAAAAACATACCATTTTATGCGAAAATCAACAATTAATTAAATCGAGCGAAAAATTCTCTTTCCGTTTAAAATCATCAGGCATCGGAAGTAAATACATATTACTAGAGACTATTACGGAACTATTTATTGAAACCTTGGTCGGAGAAACCGTGCATTTATACTTGCTATTTCCTATTGTCTAATTGACTCAATTTGTGCGAAGGCCGGGCTTAGTCAAGGATGAAATCATTCAACTAAGAATCTTCTCGGTGAGTTAGTTGCTTAAGTATAATTAATTGAAATTCTCTAAGACCTTCTCGTTAATCCTCTATGACAGCCATAAACGTAGATATTTCGACCCCTCAGAATATATATTCACGCCGATTGTCAGGGCTTAGACGCAACAGTAATATCGCCATCCAATAAACACTGCCTTAGGTAAGTAGGAAAACTTAAATAGCTTTAAATAATTATATATAAATATACATAAATTTTATATATATATATACATATATATATATATATATATATATATATATATATATATATATATATATATATATATATGTGTGTTGATTTTTACTCCTTCACGGATGGAAAAATACAATGTGTTTTCATTCCGGGTTTTTTTGTCGTTCTGAAAAGAACAGTTTTGCTGACGTTTCGCCAAAATCACATTTGGCATTTTCGAAGCTTTCTTTCTCGCGTCCGAATAGAGACTGAAGTGTTGGTGACTGCGACGCTTCCTTTTATACCCCCACTCGGGGCCGAAGGTTATATCTGCGCAGGCGTTGGTCGTTATTTATGTTTTCCGGATGGTGCTGTTGTTGTTGCGCTAATTGCGCTTGAGTTTTTGCGATTTTAGATTTGTCGATTATTGTCTTCCATACTGTTGGTAGTTTTAATGATTCGTCCCTTTTATTCAAATCACCTTGTTTTTCAATTTCTATGGCTTCTCGGATTATTCTGGTCTTATAATGTTCTATATTGGCAATCTCCCTACACCCATCAGAATTTATTTTATGGCCGGTTTCCTGATGATGTAGGAATAAAGCTGAGGTTGTTTGTTTATTTCTGATGCTGAGTTTATGCTCTTTCCTTCGAAACGTCAGCAAAACTGTTCTTTTCAGAACGACAGTAGTGAACGGATGTACACCCGGAATGAAAACACATTATATATATATATATATATATATATATATATATATATATATATGTATTAGTCGATTTTTTTTTCTTGGGAATGTGGTTCAACAAGACAAAATTACGAGTGGATTACATCATTCTATATTGTCTGGAGGACGTTTCGGCCGCGCATGCAAGCTTTTTCAACTGCATTAAACTAAAACTATTACACAAGTCATTGTAGAAATCATAATGAAATAATAAAAAGGTGACGACCATAGACAAATACTTAAACAAAACGAAAATACACGCAACATATCTAGAGTAAAAAAAAACAGTAAGAAAAAACATAATTAAATTTGACATGAAAAAACCAATATGCACCTCGAGAATTCGAAACCTCAACCCATATACATGGACAAAGTGTAGGTCGATACTGAAAGATTAGAACTACTTCATACGACAATATTTGTATATATTAATGATTTTGCTTTTTTTGCTGATGTTTATTTGAAGGCATTTATTTTTTTCTTAAATGGGCTATTTCAGATTTATTATTTACAGCGTTGGGATTTTTTTATATATATAATTTCAAAAAATTTACATTTTCTGTTGTGATGTTCCGTCTTTAAAATTTTTGTGTTGTCGAAATCGAAGTTATGGTCAGTTTTCAGTTTAAGTTTTTTTAGAGCAGCCTTTTTTTCCGATCATATTTGTGTCGATTTATTATGTTATGTAGGTATTGGCTGGTTTGACCTACGTAGATAGAGGGACATTTTTTGCAGAGTATTTAACGTGCGCTTTTTTATTTTTTGGAATTTCAATTTTCAGATTACTAAAACAAGTATTGACCAAATTCACGGCTTTATAGCTAACTTTTATGTCATGTTTTTGAAAATTTTCAGATAGGCTAGGTATATAAGGACGACTCAGAAAGTTTTGGTTTTTTTTCTTTTCCTTCGTTTTGGTTATAGCACGATCAGCTACTCCAGTTATGACTGATTTCTTTTGGGAAACATGATGTTGGGAGTTATAATTTAGATTCCGTCCCGACCATGTTGGCTGTGTATACCATTCATTCTTCACGGTGTCAATGCAGTTGTGTATAGTCATATCCAAGAAGTTAATTTTTTTGTCAGTTTCAATATACAATCGTCCACGTATCTATAGAAAAATATCAAATTAAAATCAAGTATTGGTATAATACTGCATTCTAGATCTTCTAGTACCAGCTGGTCTATTATGCCAGAAATTGAGGCGCCCATTGCACAATCTTTAATCTGATTGTTGAATGAACATTTGTATTTAAAATAGGTTAGATTAAATAGAATATGTTACTCGTATTAATTAATATATATATATATATATATATATATATATATATATATATATATATATATATATATTAATTAATTAATTTGAATTAGTCAAATGTATCGTCGTTTCTGACTAAAAGTTTCTTCTATGTTATTTATAATAATAAGTGTGATAATAGTGGGTTAGACGTCTTTTGCATTTTTATGTAGGGAAATGTGATGTTTGTCCTGTATTTCCGACCGACTAACCATTTTTCAAAAAGGCCCCAAGTCACGGCCGAATGGGTAAAACGCATGTCGATGGATTCTAACGTGAAATATAGGGGAAGCGGCGACGGATGGAATGAATTTTCGAGGAAAAGTGATTTGTCATAAAAAGATTTTTTCATAAAACATATACTTTTTACATTCAGAAACATTCATTTTTATATTTCCATTATTTTTTATTAAAAAAAAACCTAAAAAATGTTTCAGTAATAGGTCTACTTAGTGTGTAATTTATCGATATCTCGTTATAATCTAAAGTTAAAATTAGGTACACTAAAAGCTTAAGCAATAATATAAGAAAATGATAATAACCTGATACTCATGTTGCGAAGGTAACCAGTATCTGATTTAAGCACTAGTGGCGCCCAGGGTCCGAGCTTTATTGAAGCCCCCATCATTTTATCAAAAGTATTTGCTGAGAGAACTTATTTTTTATTTGTATAAATGTTTCCTTGACATTCTAAAACGTTTTAGAAACAGTAAATCTAGGTACCCCGTATTAATGTTGCTCCTTCTAATTTCCGACAATAGACAATTAACGTTATTGAAGATTATAATGCAAAAGTCTAGGAATTTAAAGTTGTGCAATATAATAATTTTCTTAAAAATTCACCAAAAATAACTCAAAGGATAACATACTTATACGAAAGTTATATTTGCCAAAATTAATTCCTTTTTTTTTATGCGGAATAATGGCTGTTTCTTCATTTAGCGAATCAGCTACTCCAATTTCTATGCATACAAGTGGCAAGTGCTTGCGATGTAATCTGCTTAAGTATTTTTGAAATAATTGGGCAACCTTTTAAAAATGGAGAAAGTCCTTTCTCTCTCTCTCTGTAACTTTTCCTTTCAGCACTATACGTGCATCTGTTAGTCCTATTTTTGAACTTAAAATGGCTACTGACTTAATATCAAATATATCTATTAAATATATAACCGACGAATATATATAACCAAATAAGGAGTTTTTTTACGTTCAACTATACTTCTTAATAAAGAAGGAAACATTTTAAAACAGCATTATGTTTAAGTAAACATACAAAAAAGTTTCTTTTTACAAAAGTTTACGCACTATTCTAGAATAGAAATGTATTACCTTTAAAAATCCGCATGCCGGTCCATAGTCTTAATCAAAATCTGTATTTTTATTATGGCCAGGATAATATTGATTTTTGTATTTCACAATCATAGGGTCCTTACAATGCAGTTTAGTTTGTTCCTTTTCCTTCTAATAGTGATATTGCAATTTTCCTTCTAACAGTGATAATAGCCAGCCAGAAGAGTTATCATCTTTTTTTATTAATTGTTATTTCTTACGTTATTTTTAAACAATTTTCCTTTTCCTTTTCCTAGAATCTTAATTATAAATATTTCTGCGGCTTTAATCTGGAATCTATATATTTAAAACACTAAGCCAGATTTTGCAGCAAGTTCGTGACTGATTTGTACTGACCTGGAAGATGTGGTGAATGCGTCCCATATTCTTATAATTCCACTAGAAACTCATCGCACCATCTAAGGGAAGATCAAGGTCTGGCGGGCCAGCTAGTTACAATTAATTATTTGGTTTTACTGTTCTGACCCTTGTTATAGGTCGAAACGAGCTATTGTAATATCGTTGTAAAACGATGAAAAAAATTTAGCTCGGAAAAGTGTATTTTAACTTTTGGGATGTTGTTGTTTTGAGAGTATCAGTGAGGGGGTCCAATTTTAGTACCTTTTTAATACACAGTTTTTATCGCATAGCGCTGTAAAACAAAAAAAAATCAAAACTATGTGAAAAAGAAGATTATATTATTTTCGAAAACTGTCGTTTGCCGAATATTACGTCTGCGAAATTTTCGGAGTGGAGGTCTATTCGGACGTCTTAACGATACATCCTAGGGACCTGGAAATTAAATTTTTCTACAGGGAAATTCAAGGAGATCAAAATTCTAAATAGGTCTCTGTTTGGAAAATCTCTAATTATTGTAATACCGTTCAAAAAGTCGAAAAAAAAATTGCCGAAAATTTCGGTTATTAATCAAGCGTCTCGTGGAAACCTATTTATTTTGTCTTAATCTAAACTGAAACATCTTTAAAAGCCGCACCTCACGTAAGAATTTTTTTATGTTCCTGCAAAAAGCGAAAAAACATAGTTTAATTTAATATTAAATTAAACTATTTTTATTTTTAGCTAATTCCTGCACTTATTGATTAATAACGCGAGCCTCTAATTGCTAGATCGGTCGAATTTTTACACGATATTGGCCTATATTTCAGCTAACATCCCTAAAAATGTCAGATCGAAGGCTTTTTTTATCAAAATACATGTTGCGAATTTTGTCGAAAGTTGTGGGCTTATGCGGCTCTGTTTATAAAAAGCTTTTTTGGGGACAGATAGCTCATTTAATTGACTTCGACTCCCGTTTTTAACGATGCTAGGTCTTCCAAAAATACGTGGAAAAAGCTTTCGAAGGAAAGAATGACGTTTTTTTTTATTTTTGTGCCATATTTTGCTAAATTTTCATAAACATCGCGTATTCTTTGCTGTCATGTCGCTGTAACAATATTGATAGTATACAAATTAAAATTTTTTTGATGTTTCTGAGGGGAATTTTCTAAATTTGTTAACAGTTTGTGAAACTTAACTAGATCGAGCCGGAAAATGTCCCAACATAAAACTAAGAATTTTTTACATATCCCATTAGCTTTTAGCCGAGATTTTTAAACGTTTTTTATATAAAATATCGTTATAAATATATTTCAAGATTTTATATTGCTTCTATAGAGTGTTTTCTTCATAATCCTTGTATTATTATTGGATTTTTTATATCCTCGCAATATTGCTTTTGCCTACTCATCGAATATATGAAGCAAATAAGCGGGATACGTGTATATATATGAAACCATTTAATTCTACACTTTTTCTCTCTTGTAGTTTGTATGGGTATACCTTTATTTCTTACTCTAAAGGTGTAATACTTAATTTTAAGGAATTTATAGGTCGAAAATTGATTCCTGAATGGAAGTAATGTACTAGTAAGAAATTAATGGAAAAAATATCAAGAAAAGTCAAATGTGGGTTAAATAAAATAAAAAAAGGGTACCATTTAAATTATTTTCAAAATTGTTTCTAGTTTATCTTAATTTTATGCTAATTACATGCATTGTATTGCAGATTGTTGAAAAAATAAATTTAGTGGTTTAAAGGATGCCTAGATAATATAATATTTTGCCTGTTTCATTATTTAATCCCTCTAATAAAGTTTAATGTTCTTCATGGTAATAAAAGTTATTTCAAGATTTCAAGTCTTTGAATGCTTAAAAGCATATGCGTTAGGTTTTACATTAAAGATGTGCAATGAAACAGTTAATACACAACACAATCTAAACATTCCGCAGGACGTCTGTTAGCCCTGTAAGTTATACCAAAGGTAATCATTGTAGCAGTATGAGTTTAATTTCCATGCAAGGATATGTTTTTAATTATTTTTTTATATGAACATATATTTTTTATTCTGAAATTTATCTGTTAAATATACAAATTGATATTTTAATATAATTTACATATTAGGAATTTATTGTCCCTAGGTTTTGAATTAAAAATCGTAATATTTTTCTTCATGTATATGTTAAGATGTAACCTAAACATCTTAAACATATTACAAATATTTAAAAATGTCGTTCAAATGTAGTTGTTCTATGACATAATATAAGGAAGGATGGCCATGGTAAATTAGGAAATTCGTAGTCAATGCCTTGTACCACGTTTTTATTAGCTCAACTCTATTTATTTGTGTCTGTTTTAAATCTTCTGATTAAATGGAGTAAAAATAATGAAAGGAAATAATTACTATTAAAAACAGTTTTAGTTAAAAGAGTTTTTCACTTCGCTTTTGGTGCCACAGAGATAGAGAGAGAGAAAGACCTTTCTCCATTTTTAAAAGATTGCCCAATTATTTCGAAAATGCTTAAGCACTTGCACTTGTATTCATAGAAACTATAGTAGTTGATTCGCTAAAAAATAACATTTAGCGAAAAACATTTCTAGTTTTATTCCGCATAAAAGAAGGAAAAAAATTGGCATTTGGAGTTATTTTTGTTGAATTTTTAAGAAACTTAATATATTGCACAACTTGAAATGGCACTAAAGATCACGACTGACATGATCAAAGGAGCAGTCATAATCGCGGGAGCACGATAATGAATCTTCGATGAAGTGGGGTATTTAAGAGGGAGTTTGGGGTTCAACCCTCCCCCCACTTTTATTTAAGTTCAAATGGTGGAAATAGGATAAAGTAAGGAATTTTTTTGGATAAAATGCTAAAATAAAGCAATGACCTGATTTTCTACGTTGAGAACTTATGTAGAAAATAGAAACTGAGAATCTTTTTTTTGGTTGCTGCAATTTTTCACCGTTTCAAAACCTCCACCCCATATGCCACTATTCCCATGACATTAGCGTAACAATCGCAACCTGATAAAGCCAGCTGACTATCATTTTCCTGTATTAAATTGTTTAAACTACCAATGTTCCAAACTTCAGCCTTGGTAAAATCAGCACTTTTTCAAAAACGGGTTTGCATATACTTAATTACCCCATCATCTTTCGCAAGGTTAGTACGACGAATGGCGGCTATTTTACTTATCAGTAGCATCAGAATACTCATTTATATAGAAATCAGCTTTGGTCAAATTAGCCAACTTTTTCTGTCGCTACCTCTAGATCTCGTACCCAGTTTCTCTTTCGCGATAAACATTATCTCTTACTGCGTATTATAATAATAATAAGATAATAAGCTAAATGTAATAAATGTAATGTAATAAAACTTGTCAGTCTAAAAGGTAAAGCGTAAATAAGACCATTTTATTGCGGTTCAGAGCACTGTAGCTCTGTATAACAGTATAAGGGATAGCAATACGCAGCCAGCTCTTCTAGAGCGATTTTTAAAATCTGAAATTTAGTAATATTTTAATACTGACATGAAATAAAAATGGAGTAAGTATTGCCAAATATAGTATGGGTTAAACGTACACCCCTTCCCAAGTCAGTGACATCTTTTTAGGCAGGAAGAGCTGTTGTGGCTCCGCTTTAAAATTGTATTTTAAAAAATAATCATGAGGATTTTAGAAAAATGTATATTTAGTTTTATCAGTCTTTATAAAGTCAGCAGAGGGGGATTTTCAGGCTTAACCCTAAGAGTTAGTGACGCTTAAGAAAATACCAGGTTATGCATGCAGCTCTTTTGCTTAATATTGTTTCTGAATTTTATTTTGGTGTGTATAAACAAAACAATTTGGCTCAACATGACAAATATAGCAAGTAATTTCTTTTCGGCCTATTTTCTTTTTTTATGTAATTTTAGCCTTAACTAAACTTCTGCTCATAATAAGTGGAACATTAGCTTTTATGGATAAATTTGAACTCAAATATTTCGAGAATCAAAAGAAATATCGGCATGCACGTGCTGGCAGTTACTAAAAAAATTCTTTTTCAATTAACTGGAGCCATAACTTAAAATTAATAGTTACATCTTTAATACAGGATGAATAGCAAAGCATAATGTTTTCTCCAATTTCATAACTTCTTACTTACAACTTAAAAGGAAAAAAACAAGAAAAAATCCTTGAAAAATCTTTTTTTTTCGGTGATGCCGATTTTTTCTAATGGGCAATTTTTCAAAAATGCTTTTTAAAGATTTATTCATATTTAGCATGAGGGAACAATTTTAACTAAAACATATACTGTATTAATTTTTCTTTCAAAATTATTTGTTTTCTTTTTAACCCAAAACCTCCTTGTTGCAGTGGCGTGCATAAAATTGAAATCTACGCGTATTGTCAAAAGTAGAACTGTTTTTTAAATACAACGCAGTAGATAAACGCTAGTTGCCTTTGACAAACAGGATAAGTAAATGATGCTATCCTAAAAATTTTGCAGATTTTGTATAAAGTTCACCATAGGCGTAAAAAAGTTTATCGTAATAATTTACTTTTGTACACTATCGCCGATTTACATGATTTTTTGGTGTGTAGGCGGATTTTTGGCTCCTCAGCATGAGTTAGAAATCAATTGTTTTCGATCACGTTTCGTTTTTGCGTTATTCTTCATCAAAGTTCACAAGCACTCTAAGTCAAATTTTCACTAATTTCTTCTTGTTTTTTGTTTGAAAATCTTAGGAACAATAATATAACCACATAAACTAACATTCTTTTTTGTTTTTATTGTGTCATATAAATACAAAAGGAAAACAAAACAGAACTTTCTAATATAACCATCTTTTTGACTAGTAACTTTGCCGCAGTTCTTTTCCTTGTACAACGAAATTTTTATAATTTATTTATTATCGCTTTAATGATGGTTTTATTGACGGACCGAGATATCAAGCTCCGTTTATAATCCGCCCAAATAAAAATATATATTAAAATAGGCCAACGGGCTGGTTTTAGGTTTTTTTATAAAACTTATACTGTTAGATGGATCCGTCCCGTTAGGTTAGCACCAGGTTTGTCAATAAAACCATCATTAATGCCATAATATGTATAATAAATAATAAAAAAATTTGTTGTACAAGGAAAGGAACTGTGGCAACGTCGGCTTAGAGTGGGTGGGCGAATAGTGTCAGGTGAATCCGTCCTGTTAGGTTAGCACCAAATTATGCTATAGAACCGACATTAAAGCCATAATAAATAATAAAACCATCATTAAAGCCAAAATAAGTAATAAAAATTATGTTGTACATGGAGAATAATTGTGTTTTGTTATTGTTCAGCGTTTTAGACATAAACTAATTTGCATACTTAAAGGGTTGTCTCTTAAACCGAGCACCCTGTATATAAAAAAATATATTAAAAGCACTGATACGTCTTAGAAGCTCCTGTATTTAAAATTTTAAATAATTCTTACGAATTGTGAAATAAGATAAGAGAACCTAATAAACGAGCTACCATCTACATAGTTATATAAAATTTCAAAATCGTTTGGAGAGCATAATAATCTGTTTATAGAAAAGAACAACCAGTTATCCACTTCGTTGTTTTAAAAAACACCTCCAATTTTTACTCACCACGTATGTTAAGAAAACAACAATTATGAAAATATAATTCATAGAAAGAAAATATTATTGCCTCACGCTAAATACGAATAATTTTTAAAAGGAATTTTTGAAAAATTCTACATTTTTAGGAAAAATCGGGACAACTCAAAAAAGAGAAGATATATTTTCAATTACTTTCTCCAAAAAATATATTAGGAGAAAAAATCATGTCTTTCTTATACACCTTGTATAAAACCTTCACCTATTAATTTAGAAAACATTATGATTCTAGTTTATTCACAAAGAAATAAATACTAGAAGATGCATGCCGATTTAATTTAATTAATCCTTAAAAAGCTAATGATCCACGTATTCTGAGCAGCAGTTAATTTGACATTTTATTTGTGATTCCTACATGAAATTATTAGACAGACGAGAGCATTTTTCAACATTAATTCTCAAAGGTTTATTTTACGTTTTAGGTAAATAATGTGTTATCTTTCTCTTGTGAAAAAGTCTTTCAGAGTATAGGAACTCGGGCATTAATTATTTATTTCTTTTATTTCCTAAACCACTGCGAAACGTCAGATTCTAAGTAGCTTTTCCAGATGCTGGTTCGTAAGATCAATGCTGTATAAATACGCTTAAAATAAATAAAATTTCTCAAGTTGAATGAAAGTGTGAGTGAAATATAGGTTTATTTATAAAATAATATTGTTTTATTTGTAAAATTTTTGAAATTATAATTTCTCCTGATCAGAAAACTATAAATAATGACAAAAAGGGTTAACTGACCTAAGTAGCTTATTTATTGCTCCATTTATCACAATCTGCTAACAGAATATAAAAAATAGTCTCTTTAGTAACATGACTGATAGGTTTTAAATTGGAACATGTACAGGGTGGGCAAATAAGCGAGGTAAGCGGATCTATCTCAGAAACCACACATTGTAGAAACTTGCAGTAGAAATTTGTATAACCAAAGTGGCCACGAGAAAATTCTGAAAATGATTTGTTTTTAAGTTTCTAAGATGACCGCTAGGGAACCTAATTACTATCCTTAATTAAAAATAGCAAAAATGTGTGCATTTTACAACTGATATGAAAACGAAGTCTTTTTTGTCATTAACTTTTTCTTCTATCTCTGAAACTAAAGTAGTAGGGGGATTTAAATGTTTTTTCAAATAAATCTCTACTAAACTTGGTATTGCTGAAAAAAGTATTTCTTGGGGATCCAGCGTTATCTAGCTAATTGTGTTTTTCATTTGGAATCTTGCCATTAGTGGGCATGCAAATTTGTAAAAAAAATTAAATGCATCAATATGGTTTTTTTACATGAAAACGTAGCAAAATGTAGCCTAATTAAGCACGCTTAAACCGTATCTCGATATATTGTTTCGAACCTAAAATTTCAATCAGTGACATTTAACCAAATTAACTTACACAGGTCCTCCTCGGAATATCAACCTATTAAGATAACAATATATATATATATATATATATATATATATATATATATATATATATATATATATATTTAAGATTATCTAAGTTATTGTTTTTGTGATTTGGTATCGTGCCTCTAGAGGTCATTTTTCTGTAATATAACAGGAATTGTAAGTTTTCTAAAAAAAATAAATTTATCGAAATTTTTTGCACGAAAAACTTGAAATATTAATCTAAACATACACAATTTATGGGTTAAAAAGCACTCGTTTCTTCCCTCAGTAAGGTAAGGAGTAGGCCGTAGAAACAATTGACATTGTGAATAATATTGGAAAGAAATATCAAATCTTTATTAAAAGCAGTTTTATTTTTATTAATTGTATATGTAAGTATTCAAAATGCCTTTCACAAAGTATGAAACCGTTGATATGACTGCGGTCTGCTTCGAATGTTTTCGAAATGCAGCAATACCTGAAACACAGTACGCGGCGCGGTATCCAGATCGACATTATTACGGAAGGAGAGTATTTCCAGACTTGGTACACCGATTATGCTATACAGGTAGTTTTCATCGTCCTAGATTTCGTAGGCGTCACAATGGAAGAACTGAGGGGAATATTAATAATGACTTGGTTTATATAAAGCTTAAAAAACATATAGGAACTAGGGCGTTATCTTTATAACTGGGAATAGCACGAACGACTGTTCGAAACATTTTAAAAGACAACAGGTAAATTTAATATACCGTTCAGTATTACTTTGTATTATGTAAACATATTTAATAGCATTATTGATCTGCTGAAAATCCGCACTGGATGCGAGAAGTGCAGCACCAAGTTCGCTGGAGTGTGGTGTGGCATTATGGGAGGCGGAATTATCGGACCCTACTTTTTTTAGCGAGCGCTAACTGGTAACCTCTTCTTAGAGTTTTTGATCAATGAGTTGCCGGTTTTGTTAGATGATGTGCCACTGGATATTAGGCAAATCATGTTCTTATAAGGACGCGTAAAAGACATTGTTTTTCAAACTTCACCAACAACAAGGTTAGATATGCAAAACAGAATTCGAAATGCAATTCGACGGCTGCCTGCGGCTGAAATTGAAGCGACAGTTTTCTCCACTCATGAAAGATTGGAACAATATGTGGAACGTGACAGAAGACAATTTAAACACTTAAGGAAGCATTAAATAATATTTTTTGTTCAAAATTGATCATTTTCAGGGCCACAGTATGCAAAAATATTATCATGCTCGAATTTAAACCAAAGCAGTCGTCTTTATAGTGGTTTTAGTTAAAAACAAATATTTCTAAGAATTAAATTTTTTATTCCATTTTAGGCATTTGGAGTTTTTTATAACAGATATGGCAAAAGGTATTTAAGAAACATGACTCGATTATATCTTAGCTTTAAATCAAGTTGGTCAAACTTTCATTGGACAAAATTTCAGCTTATGGTTTCCTATCGATACATTTAATTTTTTTTTAAAAATTTGTAATTTCTCTCATATTATCAAAAACGCCCTCTAATGGCAAGATCCCGAATTGAAAACACAATTACTTAGATAACGTTGGATCCCCAAAAAATGCTTTTTTAGCAGTACCTAGTTTATTAAAATCCATTGAGCCGTTATCGACTTATAGAGATTTATTTGGAAAAATAGAGATAGAAGAAAAAGTTATTAACAAAAAAGAGTTGGTTTTTATCTCAGTTTTAAAATGCATACATTTTTGTATTAACTTAATAAGGCGAAATTTCGAGAAACACTGCTTTTTTAACTAAGGATAGTAATTAGGCCCCCTTGCGGTCATCTTGCAAACTTAATAATTACTTCAGGAATTTTCTAGTTGCCACTTTTGACCGCAAGTTTCTACAATGAGTGGTTTCCTAGATACAGCCGCTTACCTCGCTTATTTGCCCACCCTGTATATATATATATATATATATATATATATATATATATATATATATATATATATATATATATATATATATATATATATATATATATATATATATATACATACATATATATATATATATAGATATACGTATATATATATATATATATATATATATATATATATATATATATATTCCGATTTTTCTGATTTACTTGATTTTATATTTTTTATCCACACAACTTTTATTTATTAAGGACTTTAAGTATGTATGCGTGTATACATACATATAAACAATCATTCACTTGCCATATTTAAATAAGAACATTGCTTCGATACCCCTGCATACCAATTTCTTTGTAATAACCGTATTTACATAGTCTGTAACTCATGTCATTTATTATTTTTCTTTTATTTTAGAAAACTGACTTTTAAACATTTTTTTACACTTGATTTTTGTGCACTTGAAGTAATTCTGTAAGATATTGCATAAGAAGTTGCTTAACACTGATTTATGACATTTTTTTATATAGCCATATTAGATTTTATTACGCGATCATCATTAATTTTTGAAAAAAATTGAAATCAATCGGATAAGCAGGTTTTGAACTGTGTTGTGCTTAAGTAGATCGCCAGGGTGACAACTCCACAGAAATAAGAAAACAGTTTTTTCGGGATCTAAGAACCCTAAAACGCAAAGATCTGCAAAAATATAATTGCAATATTTCTTTTACGATGGAGTTAAAAATATAGTTGACAAATGGGATACAAAATAGCAGGGGTAGTAAAAAGAGTACTTCATAATAACGGTTGTTTCTATTTCAAGTCTAAAAATTTGTCAAGAAAGATGTCGTGTTCATGCAAAGTGTTCCGTTTATATCTCAAAATAGAACTTCACGACTAAGACAAGATAGAAAATTAATTTTTAGATAATTCTACCAACCTTTTAAATTTGTCAGATATTTACACCTAGATGTTCGTACAACACATTGGTTTTTTTATGTCTTTCTTTTTCGTGAAAATTTCAACAGGGTCTGTGTAGGTTTAGTTAACAAATAGAAATAACAAATAATAATGTATTATCCATTTTTGCAAAAAAAGTTATTTAAAATAAGTAGTTTTGCTTACAGAAAAAACTAGTTCGTCTACAAAATCACTCTCATGTAATATATAAGGTGCGCAAAAAATACGTAAACGCAATTAGACAAAACAGAAAAGTGTGAAATCAGAATTTCTGAAATAGCCAAATTAAAGATTGGAAAAATATCTGTTAAAAGTAATTTAAAGTTTTTTGTAGGTTTTGTCGATTTAATCAATTAGTCGATTTTTTCATGACGCATTAAGTTTACATATCCATCACTAATATTCCCAAAAACTACGTAGCTAATTAGCAAAAAAAACTTGAAACTGATTTTTCACTTGTAACTGCAGGGTCTTTAATTTAGCTGTTTTAAAAATTTAATAGTAAATTTTTCTTTGGTTTACAAAGTTTTATTTTTGTGTTTCTTTCATACCCTGTATATTGAATCTTATATATTTTTAAATCAGTCTTATTTTTAATATAAACAAACCTTTTTATGAAGAATCACTTTTTTACTAATGTCCATAATAAAAAAAATAATACGTTAACTAAAATTACACAGACTCTGTATACGAACACTCGTTGTAAATACGGATATTAATCTAGAGGTTATACATCTACCGTCAAATATATACAGTTGTGGCCATTGAATCTTGAGCAGTATTATTTATCCCTTGTAAAATATGTTTGCATTTTTGCACTTTTCTCGATACCTACAAGTACCAACTGCAAAACTGATATGACATAGACATGTGTTTATTTGTCAATAAACTACGAATTAATTTGTAATAATGATAAACTTAAATCGCCAACATAAAACATTATTATTATATTTAATGGAGAATGGTTTATCTAAAAGGGCGTTTGCAGAAAGGCTTTATATCTGCATAAAACTATAGTCCACTTTATTAAGTCAAAATAGCAATGCAAGCCTTTGCAAAGAAGATCGGGAAGTGGTTGTCTTAAAATCGTAAACTAAGAAAAGAATGATACGTTGGGATCAGGACTTTAAAAACCGACTACAGCTCAGGTTGAAAGCCATTTTCTGGTTTCATTAGGAATAGCTAGAAAACGAATAAGAAGAATATCTGAATCACGCAATAATTCTTCAGTTAAAAAAATTTCTTTAGCATTTCAAATAATTAAAAATTTGTTCTGATATTCTACGAGAAAAGATCCGACATTCCGATTCGCCCAACACTTTTTTTGCAATTGGAAACAGCTAAACAAACATCCAGGGATCAAGGAAAACTACGAAGACTACGGTACACTCCAGAATACCGAACTACAAATGAAAATGCCTCGAATATTTTAAAAGAACTGCAATTAAAGTATCCCGGCTGCAGAATAATGGCTCTAGCTTGGTAGTACCGGGGAAGATATGTGGTCGGGACTGTGAAATGGTTCTGGACACCGGCTTAACACTATCGTGAGACCAGACCTTATAGCTCTTGGTAAGACAGAAAATCCATACCAAAACTATGTCTTGGAAACCTCCAACGAAATTATACTTGTGAAAGGCATCCATGACGCTGAAGTAGCTCTGGGGAATACTACCTTCATACTCACTGTTTTCGTCGCAGATATAATGGATGATGTTATGAACCAAAATAAATTTGCCCTTGACATAACTTAACGAGTCCTCCTTACGAATAATAAAGAAATAGTTATGAACCTGCCACAAAGAAATAATTCCACAATCTGAGAAGTGGTTTTGCTGGAAGATGCTACCCGCCTGTTCGGAATGTGTAGTGAAAGGGACGTTGATGATTTCGAGAAAAAAGTAATTTTATTCGAACCAGTTCAAGACTGTCCACTACATGCACAGGGAATTTTACCAGCAAGAACCTTAACTCAATGCAGAGGAAACATGATGTTCGTCAAAATGATAAACTTAAAAGGTCATCCCTAGCAAGTAAAAAAAGGTGACAAGATTGGAACTTGCCAACCTGCCAGTACCATATTTATCTGTACAACCTTGCCACCCTCAGGACCTGCAAATATTCTCCCTATACTTCAAGACGTGGAGATATCATCAAAATATTTACTGAATCAAGTGCAAGTGACTAAATTGGAAGAACTTTTGAGAAGAAATCAAGATGTTTTCTCTTTGTCTGACAGCGACTTAAGAAAAACCAACTTATTTCAGCATAGAGTTAATACTGGTGATGCAGGGCCGATAAAACAGCCTCCAAGAAGAATACCTTTGCCAAAGCGGCATGAAGTTGACCAGATGCTTGAGCATATGAAAAAAACAAGACATTATAGAGCCATCGCAAAGTCCCTGGTCGTCACCAGTAGTTCTGGTTAAGAAGAAAGATGGTTTCACCAGATTCTGGCGTCAACTCTCGCAGGCTTAATGATGTCACAAAGAAAGATAGCTTTCCCTTACCAAGAATTGACGATACCTTGGACACGTTAACAAGGTCAAAATGGTTTTCGACCCTGGATCTGAAAAGTGGTTATTGATAAGTTAAGCTTAATCCAGCCGATAAAAAAAGACAGCGTTTTCTACTGGGATTGGATTATGGCAATTTAAAGTTATGTCTTTTAGATTATGCAAGGCCCCAGACACTTTTGAAGGTTTAATGAAATTGACATTACATGGAATGACATGGGAAACTTGCTTAGTATATTTAGATGACATCATTATTCTTGGAAAAACATTTGAAGGTCTTTTGAAGAATATTGAAGCTGTTTTCCAGAAACTGAGAATGGCTGGCTTAAAACTCAGACGATCCAGAGAAGACTGAAACCATTCAAAAATGGCCAGAAACGAAGGACCGACATGAACTAAGGAGTTTTCTGATACTTTGTACATACTACAGACGATTCATAAAAGGTTAATACTGAAAACAATCACAGTTATGTGTGGACCGAAGAATGCGGAGAAGCATTTAACAGCTTGACGAAAGCCTTGTGTAATCCCCCAGATGTTTATCGTAGACACCGATGCAACCAATGCCGCTATTGAGGGTATTTTGTCACAAGTACAAAATGGCGAAGAAAAAGTAATAGCCTATTTCAGCAAAGTTCTTTCTAAACCTGAACGCAACTACTGTGTGACAAGGAAAGAACTACTGGCTATTGTTAAAACATTGGAGCACTTTCATAAGTACTTGTACGGGCAAAAATTCCTTTTAAGGACGGATCATGCATCACTCAAATGGTTGCTACAATTTAAGAAACCCGAAGGACAAATAGCAGCGCCTACAGGTATATGACTGTAAAGTTGAACATCGTAAAGGGTTAAATCATAAAAATGCTGATGCTTTATCAAGAAGACCATGCCCAGAAAATTGTAAATACTTCAACAGACATGAGGAAAGAGAAGATCCTGACAATTTTTATTGCCAAAGAACAGCACTTCAAAGCTCTCAGGAGTGAGACTCTAAAATGTTATACAAAGATCAGCAGGAAGACCCAGATATTGGCCTTATAATTAAGCTGAAAATAGAAAATTCACCAAGACCTTGTTATCAAGAAATTGCAGCCAAATCCTAAAAATTTAAAGGATACTGGGCTTCATGGGATTCTTTGGTGATAAAAGATGGCCTGTTAAAAAGAGTCTGGGAAAGTTCTGATGGCAAAAATAGCAAATAGCAAACTATTTTGCCCTCAAAGAAAATTCCTGAAGTGTTGTAAGCCGTACAAAACAGTGTAGGCGGAGGACATTTTGGTGTTATAAAGACTCTTGAAAAAGTTCGAGAAAGATTTTATTAGTTGAGAAGTCGTACAGATGTGAAAGATTGGTGCCGAACCTGCAAGGACTGCGCCGTCAGTAAAGGACCCCAGACTCGTACTCGTGGCAAAATGAAGCAGTACAACGTGGGAGCACCCTTCGAACGAATTGCTAGATATAACAGGATCATTTCCAGTTAGTAAGTCCGGGAATCGCTTTGTGTTAGTAGCGATGGATTACTTCAGCAAATGGCCGGAAGTCTACGCCATACCCAATCAAGAAGCCATCACTGTCGCCGACGTACTATTTTATGAATGGATTGGCCGATATGGAATTCCAAGGGAAATACACTCCGACCAAGGCAGGAACTTTGAATCCGATGTATTCAAAAGTCTGTGCAGCCTATTAAGAATTCATAAGACAAGAACAACATCTCTTCATCCGCAGTCAGATGGAATGGTTGAAAGATTTAATCGAACTTTGGAGAACTATCTGAAAATCCAAGTGAATGAACAACAAAGTGACTAGGATAAATGTATTCAACCATTTTTACTGGCCTATCGCTCTGCAGTTCATGAATCCACTGGAAAAACACCTGCCAGTGTAATATTGGGATCACAGCTTCCAGTCGACCTCTTGACTGAACGACCTCCTGACAATAAAATAACTACTACGGATTATGCCAGCCAGAAAGCGGTAGAATGAAGTCACGTTATGATCTACGAGCCAATTACACTGGATTTATAGTCGGTGAAAAAGTTTGGTTATACAATCCAAAAAGAACAACAAGGGTCTGGTATACCGACTGAATGGCTTTATATACCGGATTCAGAAGAACCCTCATGCAAAAAAAAATGAAAGTGGTGGACCTCCACCGACTAGCCCGTTACCAAGATATTGAAGATGTTTGATCGAGACGATCAACTCTGGGAAGGGGACAATGTGGCGAATTTAGCTCTTGTTATAGATTTGTTAAGATTTAGAGGAATTTATTTATTATTTTTTATTTTATTGAAGGAGACTTACCTTAATTTTTATCCATGTAACCACTATGACCGTGTCAAAAATCGTTCTCGAATGTTCTATAAGGCTTAATTCTTCTCACCCTGTAGTATTTAGATTATTCTAGAATTTTGTAGATCATTCTATCCTTTTCTAAAAGGTATATAAGCGCGCTGCGAGGCGACATTTTAGTTCAGTTGTAATTGAGATTTTGAAGTGTTAACAAGCTGACATTGACAAGTTTAAAGTTATCTTAGTTACGATTGTTAGGTATAACCAGTGTTTACCTGTGATACCTGTAACCTGTGTTTTGAATAAAAGGAGTGCATTCAGAAACTACGTGTTTGTATACCTGCCAATCCGGAAATATATATATATATATATATATATATATATATATATATATATATAGGATATCTTTTGTGGTTTTCTTTGGGAAAAATCAAAATGGTGCATTTTCAAAAAAATTATGGTTTTATGGTTTATACATTATTACTTTTATTAGAGGAACATTATGCAGGTAAAACGAAGTTTCTAGCTTCAATTGTTTTTGAGTTATTGGCATCAACTTTTTATTTTCTTACCGACGCCATATTGGATTATTGTATTTTTGGAAAGATCTTCTTAAGAGCTTTCCAATGATGTATAACAAGGTAAGATTATTATTTTTCTTGAGCTCTAAAAACCAAAATAATTGTTTTTTTTTAAGTAGGCTTTGATTACGCATGGCGGCCATAATGAAACAAAAGAATGCCGCATGTCAACAATCATTTTGTGTTCCTGAATAGTACTTGTTATCACCGAGTTTTTACAAAAAATTACTTAAAATGGAGGGTCGAAGAGAATTTGGATATGATAGAACTTTATTTTAAAGCAAATAGAAATACACAAGCAGCTGCGCGTTCATACGAAGAACAATTTGACATGCAAAAAACAAGTTATATTATTCAAATAAAAACTAAGATATTATACTAACAGTGAATATAAATAAAATGTAACTATCACACTATTGAAAATACCTAAACTAAATTTAAATTAACACATAAAAGCCTCCCTCCATTTTCCACACATTTTTGACATTTCTCAATACCTTCCGTGTAACCCTTCTTAAGGTGTTCCTGTTAATATTAGCAAAAACAAAAACATCTCCATAAATAAAAATCTCCGGTGACCTTGCCGGCCAAGCAACAGGGCCATTATTAGCTCTCTGAGGACCTCCATCACCTCTCTTACCTGAGCCGGACAGCCATCTTGTTGGAAATATTTTGCAGGTCGTGGGGGAACAGAATTTATAACTTCTGGAATAATTTGTTCGTAATAGTTTTTTTCGAAAATGAACGGCCCAATCTGCAACACCAAAAAGAAATTCCTGGCTCTATGATTAAAAAAAACATTTAGGACGCCATTCTGTTTACGTAAGGCAAAGCAAATTAATTTACAGCAAAAAAGTAGATTGAACATCGACTTACCACGTAGTTGATCAAATGTCGAACTAATCAAAAGGAAGGCCAAAATTAAGTTCAGATGCTGTCCATGGATAGGTCGTAGGCGTTAAAGGACAGTGTGCTTACAAAAAGATCATTACCTTCCTAGTATTTCAAAACAATAGTTTTGATATAGTCCATTCTACCAGATGGCAGGACACATGTTGCCTGTTGCTAAGCAGACCACGAAAAGGGGCGAGAAATTTCGTTCCAAAATTCTAAGATTTGACATGCCGCCCTCACAATCCAACATGACATAAAAACAAGTACTGGTGCCAACCTAACATCATATAATAAAGTAATTACAGTGATGTTCACAGATGGCGCAACTAGTAAGAAGAGGTTCAGAACCCGGCCATATTCAGTGTCCTCCGAATAAAGCTGGCGAATTGCCCTGAGTAGGGCCAAAATTATAATAACTGAAGCGGTTTTCGCTCTCTCAAACCTGGCTGGATGCTGAAAACCAAGAGTCCATAGTGATCAGAGAGGTCATAGTTCAAATATGATTTGTAAAGAAAACAAAATTATTTTGCTTTAATTTAGAGAAGCTAAACATACTTTACGAAATGTAATACAATGAATTATGAATAAAGCATTTGAGGTATGTAAGATGCAATCTACATAAAAATCTTAATATTTTAAAAGTTATATTTAATTGCAATATTATATTGTTGAATTTCATTTCAGATTTATAATGAGTTTAAAATATTGAAAAACCATCAGCAAAATGTCCTTTTAACATTTCATATAAAGCAAACGTAAAGAAAAGCAGTGCCGATAAATGAAAAACTATGAGAGTCATGTAAGCTAAAAAGGTCTACAGGTTCAAATGTTATCAAAAGTGTTAAATTTATATTTTGCAAGAAAGAAAATCGTAAATCATCTTCAAAAGAGACCAGAAAAAGAAAATATGTTATTATAAACAAAAAGAAGAGAGTAAATATGTTTACTAGAATCTTAATAACTGAAACTAATAATGCATTCAAAACATATTAGCTTAAATAGTATCAGCTCATTAATACGTTCTCAACTTCCTACCTATGAATTATATGTATATAAATATCCAGAAGTTCAGTTCGGTGTACCAGAACTTACTTGGTGACGGTAACACTATGTGAATTTTTTTATAATGATTAGTTTTTTATTGTAAGATTGCCTTGCGAAAGAGTAAACAAAACTAACATATAGTTTAAACCAGATAACGTTAGAGATAATAGAGAGAAAATAAGACGTGTGAGTCAGATTCCCATGAGAAATTATAAAATCATTGTGTCTTTAGTGCATTTATTTTTGATGTATTCAAAATAATCGGTCCAGATCTATTTGCTGTCGAATATCATGCCAAAGAAAATGTATTGGGATTTCAGAATTTTTGATGGAAATTGGGTCTATTCTCACAGTTTTTTTTAAAGTGGATGAAAGAGGATTTTGAAAGGGAAATTGGAATCCATATTGGGTAGAACGGTTGTATAGTCAGTTAAGTACGAGTTGAAGTTTCCTCTCACAAGTTCTAGGATATTGAAATGAAGAGTATATCGCTAAATCGATAGCATACAGTCAAGTAAGAAATATCTGGATTAATGTATGCTTTAATATTAAATAAGCCTATAATGAAAAGTGTTGGTCTAAATAGAGAACTCTTTGGGACTTTTTCTAGGGGATATGATTTAGGTAGGGTATGACCGACTCTGGTCTGAAATGATTTGTTGTATAGGAAGTTTTGTATGAAATAGAGTTTTTGGCTTTAAAATATAAAGTTGATTTTAAAAAAAAAAATTTTATTTGTTACCATTACAAATGCGAGCTTACAACTGACTGGAAAAACAATGATAAGGTATATTTATAAGTTTACAAATGCCGATGCTGCGTGTGAACATTACTATGCAAAATCTAGGAATCCGCATGTGAAAACATAATGTCATCAAATCTCACGGGGTGTAACTCCTCCGGGCCAAGATGAAAACACATCCTGAAGGGTGTGATTTAGTAATATTAGTGTGAGTCAGTATTTTCGTTTTCATTTGGTTTTGTCGATGACGGTTTCGTAAATTTTATATGATAATATTTATATAATATATAGATGGCAAAAATAAAGTCCAGCCTGGATTTCGTCGGTGACCTTTAAATTGATTCAATCTAGTTTTGGGGATGGATGCTCTTTGATTGTTTGGGCGAACGCATGTCGGCAGAGGAACTCATGTGACTGGATTTCTTGACATATGTCTTCTTGGAAGGCATATTTGTTGTTGTTGGGTGCGGGGTACGGCTTGTATGGTATGTTGACGAGAAAGGATTGATTGTTCGAGATAGGTGAAGCAAACAAACTATAGTATTGATATGTTTCTGCCTCAACTAATGGAAGTTCTAGAATGAAGTTTAATTAGAACCCGTTAGAAAAACACTTAACTTCAATTAAATTCTGAAGTTTTGCTAAGTTTTGGAGTTCATTGTTGAGTGGTAATCGTTCAGAATGTAAATGTTCTTTTACTTTTTCTATTTCTTGGGAAAACTCTCGAGGATCGATAATTGCGATATGGAGAGTATTTAACTTTGCAAATGTTATTGACAGTTCTATTTTGTTAAATAAGTGGTATATAGTTTGATAAATTAACGTAATTTAAATAATATGTATGGTTATTTGTTCATATTCTTGATGTTTTGGATTATTAAATTCTATTTGTTTTATAGTAGTTTCCATTTGCAGAATACGTGATTTCAAGATCAATTGATTGTGTTATATTTGATGTTATTTCTTTAAATTTATAATCGTTTGATTGTGATTTAGCAATAGCAAAAGAGAATTTTGGTATTCTTGAAAATAATCAGTTTTGGTTTTGATTTGTGATAGTATGCTTCTAGTTTGTATTTTAAGTAAATTAAATTCCTGAATAAGTGGTTCTAAATCGAAATTTTGTAGAAACGTCCAATAATTTGAGATAATTTTCAATGGTATTTGACTTTTACTGCGAGGATTGTCCAGGTACCAGGTGAAAGGATTGGCATTATTTTAGTTCCGTTTATATTTATGACTTCTGGTCGATTTATTCTTAGGATTTTGGATTTCTATTTTATTATTTTCTAAGATTTGAGCTAAGGTAAAGGAACCTAAATCTTTTCTTTTTAATTTGGAATGTCTTGGATCTGGTTTTTTTAAACTTATGATCCTATTTTAGGTATAATGTTTGTTTTGTTTTTGTTTAATTTGTCGATTAGTTTTTGCTTTAAAATTTTGGATTCTTCAGATATTTTCTCATATAGAGCTTGGGTTTTGATTTTTGATTATTTGTATATTCTGTGAAAACGTGCGATGCTACGAAGTTCATCGGGTCTCCTAATATTAGTTTGAAAGGTGTACAGTTTATGCTGGAATGAGTTGTGCTGTTATAAGCAATGACAACGTATGTCATTAAATCATTTATATCGGAATTTGGGTCCGACTCTTATAAAAGTCTTAGGTGTTCAATAAGGGTTGAATGGAACCTTTCTTTTACTGTTTTATTTTTAAATTCAGAACCATTGTCTGAGGTGATAAGTTTTGGAATTCAGATGAAAGAGAAAATTTTGACTAGTTGTTCACAACATGATATGGCATCGCCAAAAAATGGCAAGGCTTGGCCATATTTAGAAAATTTGTCTAGTATTGTAACGAATTTCTGTTTATTTATAACGAAAGTATCGATGTGGATAATTTCAAATGGTTTACTCGGAGTTTCTGTTGATACCAGAGGCTGATCGAGCGGTTTCCTATGATACTTAGATTTTTGAAAAATTTCACATTTATTGATGTAGTTAGTACCATCGGTTTTTAGGAATTTCCAATAATAATTGGCTTTTAAAAATTTCAAGGTTTCATCTATACCCGTATGATTCGTTTTAACCTTCGTGTTTGTATTTTATTAACATTTCTCGTTCTTCTGCTTTAACGTTATTGACTAATTTCGTGCATCGATTATTTTACAATTTTGGAAATTATTATTTAAGGCTTGTCGAAAGTACGGCCTTAATTCTTTAGAGAAGAAGTATACGTGCGCTGATGGTTTAATTAGATATTCTTTTAAGACATTAGTTTTCAATATTCGGGGGTAATGTAGCATGAATTATTTGATTACCATCAAACATTTAGCAGTTTGATTAAATGTAAGTATCATATGGTGATTTTTTAATTAAAAACTGCCGAAGTTTGTTATTAATTATTTCATCAAGTATAGCCATTTGGTTAGAGTTATCGTCATTATTAGTACTGTGTATAGTGCTGTCGGTATCAAAAATGGAGGTTGAATTTTTGTATTTTGAAGAATTTTGATCTTTTCAATGTCTCGAATGACTTCAGAAACTGTCTCGAGATCTAAATTATCTAGGGTATAATTATTGTCGAGGAATTCAAATATATCTTCGTCTATATTACCTGGGCAACTTATTACAGAAATGGACTTTAGGGCATTTAGTTGGATACGGGATAGGGCATCGGCGTTCGTATTCTGGTTTCCCTTTTTATATAATATCTCGTAATCAAACTCTTCAAGCTTGAGTCGCCATCTAATTTTGTAATTTTTTTTTCAAAAAGGTACGACTGGAAATATTTGCAGGCCCAAACAATTCCTAAAAGTTCCTTTTCGATGGTACAATAACGCTGCTCGGTTTCGTTGAGCGTTCGCGATGCATAAGCTATCGGGTGGTCGTTAGAGAAAGAACTGCACCGAGAGCAACATTGGAGACATCTGTCGTGAGAACAAATGGCTTCGCAAAATCTGGGTATTTAGGAACCGGGGCATTGATTAGGATTTGTTTGAGATGATTGAAAGATTGTATGAATTCAGAAGTATGTTTAATTTGAGCACCTTTTTTTAGGCATACTGTGAGGGGTTTTATGATTTTGGCAAAATCTTTTATGAAACGGCGGTAATAGCCTGCAAGTCCTAGAAAGGATTTGATGTGTTTTTGGGTTCTGGGGATTGGAAAATTTCTTGCGGCGTCTACTTTTTCGGAATTTGACTGAACACCGTCTTTAGTGATTTTGTGACCGAGATAGGCTACTTCTTTGTGTGGAAATTCGCTTTTGTCCAGCTGTACTTTCAGAATGGATTTTCTTAGACGTTCAAACACAGTCTTCAATCGAACAATGTGTTCTTGCAAGGAGCTAGAAAAAATAATGATATCATCGTCTAGATATACTAAACAAATCTCATTCGGAATTCCACGCAAGACGTTGTTCATAACACGTTGAAAGATTGCCGGCGCGTTTTTCAGGCCAAAAAGCATACGCCGAAATTCATAAGGTCCGGTTTTAGTACTGAAAACAGTTTTGGGGATGTCTGACGGATCCATCTCGATTTGGTGGAATCCGTTGGCTAAATCGAGCGTTGTGAAATATCACTACTCTCCATTTGTGTTGGCAGAGGCGTCCAATTTTTTTGGTACCACTCAAATTGGGCTAATCCAAGGTAAATTATTAATTCCATCTTTTAACATTTTTGAAATTTGGGTTGACACTGTTTATGTACGTGAGGATACCTATACGTTTTCGTAAAAATTGGCGATTCATTAGTCAAGTTAATTTTGTGTTTTGCTTTGTTGGTGAATGTTAAAGGTGTATTTTCGCAATAAAATATGTCTCTGTATTGATAACATAATTTTCGTATTGCTTCGTGTTCCTCAGAATTGCAATGTTTTAGACGGAGATTTTTTAAATTTTCTTTCAGTAGATTGTATAAGAGGTTATATAAGAGGTTATGAAAAAAATTAATCTCTGCTTGGTTTATATTTTCTATAAGAAGTCGTTGGTTAAATGTCATTTTAATAGGATTTTAACTAGTATTAGTCTTAATAGTAAAAGCATGGAAGTCTACGACTTTTACCAATGCTTCAGGTAATTCGAGATTTCCAAAATGTTTATATTCTAAAATTCCGATTCATTCAAACTGGTTTACAGGAATTTTTATTTTTTGTGATGTTCTTGGTGGAATAATAACGTGGCTTGGCTTGAAATTATTTTTTTTTATGGTGTTAGTTTCCCGAAAACCATATCTTAGTTAACCACAGCCGTGAAAGCTTTCGTTCTATGTATACATAGGTAGTTTAATATTTTAGAAAGATTTATGATACACAATATTCAAATGTTTAATCTCGAAACAAGTAAGCCGTTCTACAAAAACATTTCTCTAGTGTCATGGTAATTAATCTAAAAATACTACATACATAAAGAACATTAGATCAATTTAATTTTTGTTGAACACTTTATTTTATACCCTAATATTAAAAACATTACTGATTCCATTTTTGGGTCATCCTCACTGTGTGAAATATAAAACTCGTTCCACTATAATTTGCTAATCTTTTTTCCTGTCAAATGATCACTGCTGCTCATTTATTGCCCAGCAACAAATTAATCTTCGAAAAATTATCCCAATAAAAAAAATTAATCTCTTAGGGTGAAACATGTCAGAGTCATCAGTTTTACTTAATTACCTATAGATATCGTCTGCGTTAAACCGTAAAATGAAAAGACCGCCAAACAAAAAATCATAAAGAGATTAGCGATTTATTGGAAAATGTAATTTTTGGAAATATCATTATTTTAATTTCATTTTTGTGATTATTATAATGTGTGTTCTGTTTTTAACTCATACCAGGCATTTTAAAAAATGAAAATAGCGAAATGACTTTTTGTTCAATCTTTTTCTATCTAAGAATTTCCGCGATAAATTTTCCTTTAATATATTATCTTGAAATTGGTGAAAATATATTCGGTTATTATAAACCTTAATAAATGTCAAAAATATCAAATATGTTTATTCTTGGCACAAGAAATTTCTTGTGTCAATGTGTAAAGTTTATAGCGGGGTGGGGGGATTAATAGGAAAAAGGAGGTATTATAAAAATGTCGTGTTTCATATGGTTTTCGGGGTTTTTAATAACACGAAGTTTTATTTTTTTACTTATCATTTTAAATTTTGAAAATGTGTTGCTAATTTCTATGGCGCTTTTTCTATAATAATACAATGCAATGCAATGGACCCAGTACCGAATTGTTTATTTTATTATGGACGCCCAAAATTTTGAAATGCTTAAAAAGTTTAGACCTCAAAAGTCAAATTTTGTATAAATACAACTAAAACGGATAAAATAAATAAAAACAAATAGAACCGACTTCAAAAAGAGCACTAAAAAGTAGAAAATAATACTTTGTTCCACATTTTTTTTTAGTTTATAAAGTCGGCGTCAAACTAATAAGGTGTCTCTTATTAATGTAGTATATATGTAGGCACTGAAAACATAAATGTTTTTGTAATGTTTAGTTTGACATCTACTTCATAAAGTCAAATGTCGAAAATACAAAGGGCAACGATGTGAACATACTCATTTGTATTTTAAAAACATGCCTAAGTCAGCGGTCAGTAATCAATTTTTGACATAATAGTTTTTAAATTTGAATAACAATATCGAAGTTTCCTAGTTTGTAAAAGTTACTATTGTCCTCCTATTTAAGGTAATATAAAAGTATAGTAGCGCGCGAAGTGTGTTATTTTATCTCTAAGTTTTTCGAACCGTTTATACCGGATCAGCTGGTAACTGTTCAACGGCGGGACATGACATTTTATGGCGACCGTGACAAGACATTTGGGAAAGTTCTAGCAAATATTATTGTGTTTTTTTGACTTAGAAGGAAAAAGACTAGGCCAGTAGCCATACAAAATATTGTTTTATAGAGTTTATTCTAGCTTAAAGTGTAAAATGTAGAATCGTTTTGACCATGACTGACATAGACTTAAAGAAAAAAGAACAGAAAAGTGCTTAGAGGCTCTTTTACCAAGGCTGCAAATCAACTAGGCGAACTTTTCGTCTAGTTGACCCAGTGTTCGCTGACACTGAACTTAGCTGGGAGTATTTTAAGCCTAAATACGACGAGTTACGTATAACTAATAACGAAAGTTATAGTATATATACTTCTGGAAGAAGCAATTATAGAGGCGCTCCTCAGTGAGTTTAACTGCGGTGATACATATGGGAAAAAGTTTACGGAGCTGCGACTGAGATATTATATAACTATAGTATAGAAAAGATGAATCCTCAAGGTAAGCGTAAATTTAATTTTCTACCTATTCAGTTTACAAACTATGATGGACTAGCTATGATTCAAGTCTCAATTTAAAAATATTCATGATGATTCAGCAATTGATAAGTGTGATAAAATTGAGTATTTGCCGCAATCTACAGTATAGGGTAGTAGTGCTCGACAATTGATAGAAAGTTTTCCTATAATTGCCGAGAAATATGACAAGATAATAGAATGTTTGCACGCTAGATTTGGAAGGGAAGACCTTCAGATAGAAATTTATGTCAGGGAATTACTCAAGCTTGTTTTAAGTAATGTTGTTGCTAATAAAAAGATAGACATGTCACAGTTGTATGATAGAATTGAAACACAGCTTAGAGCCCTCGAAACACTACTCCTGATAAGTACCCCTTAATAGACTCGTGTTTGCCACAAGAAATACTAAGAATACTACAAAGGTGCTGTTTCTCCAATTAATGAAGCTCCAAATCTAGCTTTAAAACAATCAGTGAGTAGTGACGTGTCTTTGGAAGTAAAGCCTTAAAATATTATGACTTTTCTCAGAGCTGAGCTGAAAAATGAGCAGAAAATACCGCTAGCCAGTAATGGATTTGGTTTAGCGCATAGTTTTAGTCATATCGGAATGAAATCTGGTGACGAGGGTAAGAATAAGAGGCCGCCGAAGGGTGAAAATGATGAAAATTGACCGTACACTGCTACAGGTTTGTTAAAGAATTCCGATGATGCTAAATGTATTTTGTTCTGGAATGCACGGCAGTGACTTTTGTTTTAAAGTGCAGTCTTTTGTCTTTTGAAGAAAAGAAGGTTTTTATAAGTAAGAATAAATCGTGTCTCAGGTGCCTAAAGGTGAGCTATCAGTAAAGAAAGTATCGCACTCGCCTAAGATGTGTTTTGTATAGTCAGTCTTGTGTACCTCCTTAGTGTCCGAGCCTGGTAAGCCACCTTCTGGAGTAACCAACAAATAAACTCCTGATAGTATGGCAAATAATTTCTTAAGTTCTTGCCAATTACACCAATCTTCTTACAAACATTAAAGATCGGGTTGAAAGAGTCTGAGGATAATCAGGTTATTAGAGCTTTAGTAGACAGTGGTTCACAAAGGTCTAATTTTTTAAAATTTCCTGTGTCACGTCTTGGTCTAAAACCTAAACGAATTGAAAAAATTAGGCAGTATCTTTTCGGTGGTAGGTAATCTGGAGACAATCATCATTGTTGTGGTCTGACGGTGTGCCATGGTAATCAAAATTATACATTTGAGGTTCTAGATAGCCGCATATATGTAATGATGTTGACAATTTTTTATAGACTCTGGATGACTAAGTTAGCAGGTTTAAAAATTGATGTTTCTGATTTTGAAAACAGCTAACATCAAAACCGAAAAATAACTTGCAATAGCCTTCGTTCCACAGGCATGGAACGACGGAACGAGTTCCCAAGTAGCGTGCCTGTTTTCAGCATGAAACGATCTCAGGCGATTTATTTTACATAAAGGGTGTACGTGCGCAATTATATTAATATTTAATACTGGAGGTTCCTATATGAATATTTACCTAGTTTGTAAAAATTTTTGTTAATAATAATAATAATAATAATACCAATAAAACAATAAAACCTCAGGGGTATAGAGATATGCTTTTGTATCTCTCTATGCACGGTCACGCGCTCCGGCACAATGCTGTCCTATACCCTCTTATTTCCTCACAGTCCCCAAAAACCCATCTTTGCCCTTACCTTGTGTTTCATATCACTCCCCGAGGAGCAAACCTCGTTCGCTGAGTATAAAAATCCCTGGCAGTAGGTAAAATGCAACCCTTTCATGAAAATGTACACTACGGAATAAACGGGTGAATCGACATTGTACCACTATAACCTCTCGTCGCGCTCAGGATTTAAGTAGAGGATCCTGTGTGTTAAATGAATTATAGTCTCCCTCGACTAGAGACGGAAGCAGCGTGATGTCGAGTATGGCTACTGCAATAACCCCACCGCCCCCTGTGGTACCCACCACCAACGCTACACGCCCAGCTCTCGCTGTTTCTAAGGAAACGCATGTCACTGTCATTGACGTGACATACACCTTCTCTAAAGACATCCATATGAAATTCGGATTGGAAAAATGTAAAGCCTTGAAACATCTTAAAAGGCAAAGTCATTAATGGTGATGTAGCCCTACCGAATGGAGAAATAGTTCTAGCGATGAACCAAGGTGAGACCTACAAATACTTAGGGTTCCAACAAGCTATATTGCTCCAAGATAAGCAAGGAAAGAACAAGCTGAAAGATCAGCACGTTCAAAGAGTGCGAGCTCTTCTGAATTACAGCTATTACCACCTATGCTGTGCCCGTGCTGACCTACAGTTTAGGAATCTTGAAATGGACTAACACGGAGCTTGAAGGACTACAACAAACTACTCGCGTAATGATGACCAAGTAGAAGTCACACCACCCAAGGTCATCAACTCTCCGAATGACCTTACCACGAAGAGAAGGTGGAAGGTCCCTGTTGACTTGACCAATTTGCACTCCCGGCAGCTGCAAAACTTGAGAGAGTTCTTCACCAACAAGGCACAAACATCAAACCTCCACCGCATAATGAGTCTAAGTGACAACTCATACTTTCCACTTAAACTCGTAAATGACAACATCACTCTAAAGTCACTTTCAGACCCCGACAAACAAGAACAGTGGGCTCAAATGGCACTGCACGGCCGACATCACAATGACTTGAATCAGCTACACATAGATAAGGAAGCATCCAATAGGTGGCTGAAGGATGGACAACTATTCACAGAGACAGAAGGATTTGTGATGGCAATACAGGACCAAGTTATTAAAATACGAAATTACACGAAATTCATCATCAAAGACTGGTCCTATCCGATAAGTGTCGAAAATGTAGCGGGAGATCAGAGACTATACAGCATATAACATCTGGCTGCACTTACCTAGTAAACACGGACTACCTCCAGCGACATAACCAGGTGTGTAACATCATACACCAAAAGCTTGCTAATAAATACGGGCTCCTGAACACTTTTGTGCCCTATTATAAATACCAACTAAGTTCAGTGCTTGAAAAAAAATAAGAAAACAAAGACAGCTTATTTGGTAGATGTCGTTGTACCCAACAGTAACAACGTGTTGGATAAATATCAAGAGAAAAATGTGAAATATGTGTAGCTGGTTATCGAGACACAGCAGATGTGGAGTTTGAATAAGGTTCATGTGATACCGATTATCGTATCATCAACTGGACTAGTTCCAAAAACACTAAAACAGAACCTGAAAATCATAGGATTGCATATTGACACCTTCATCGACATCCAGAAGGCAGTCCTGCTCAGTACTTGCCACATAGTGAGAAAATTCTTACAGGACAACACATAGAACTAGCCCACTCCTTTTGATGCATGCATCCGGAATGGGCTTGGAACCCAACATTTGTTGGGAAATTGATTGTCAATTTTAGTTACAATAATAATAATAATAATATGGTTTATTGTCCAACGACAACATTTACAGAACAATCATAGCATTAAGTTTATAGAACATTCAATACTACACTACCCAAAAAATAGAATTGCATAACCTAGTTTAAAGCTAAACGCATTAATTAGATCTATTTTCAAATAGTTGTGCCAATGTTCTTTTAGATTTAAGTTTAGAAGTACAAAATATATCTAATCTAGAACAATAGGTATTAAATATGTTACATATGTTATGGTGATTGCAATAAAACGTTAGTTCTAGGTTTATCACAATAAAACAAACATTTCGGTCTAATATTTGCAGATCTAGGGACTTTTAATCTAATCAAATTAAGAATATCGATATTGTTATTTAACAAGTTATATAGGTACATAATGAATGCAATAGATCTGCGATTTTTTAAGGTGGTTACACTGTAGTAATCTAGTAAAAACTCTCTTTGGTGCCACAAATATTGATAAAATTCTCTAAAATATTTGCATTTAAGATACCTACTTTAAATACTCTCCAACCCATATTCGTATTTTGCATATAATGGATTCCAAATTATGGAGGCATAGTCCAGTTTGCATCTTACCAATGCAAAGTACAATAAATTTATATAGTAGGTTTAACGGCTTTATTGGCTATAACAATATTTTCTTTTTTGAATATGTTCGCTAATTTAGGGGTTAATTCCTGAACGTATGGAAAGGAAACATACTTTTTTATTATTGGAGGGCTAGTAGAAACAGTTGGTGAATTGTTTGGTACTATAGTGTCAGTTGAATAGATTAATTTCTTTAGCAGGCTTTGAGGGTAAGAGTTGTCCAATAGTAGGTTATTTAGACGTTTTAGATTTTGATCCCTTAATGACTGATGACAGATTGACAAAATTCTATTTTTTAGGCCAAGTATGAGGTTTATTTTCATTTTTTCTGAATGGTATGAGAAATAATTTAAATATCTACCTGAGCTGCTTGGTTTTATGTACCAGTCCAATATAATTTTATTACTGTTGGTTCTAATAAGTCTTGTATCTAAAAATGGCACACTTTTCTCAGATTCCATTTCAATTGTGAAATTAATGTACTGATTATAATTATTGAAAATATTGAGTAGCTCTGTTTCGCTTCCAATCGGAATGGCGCAAATTAAATCATCAACATATTTTTTTAAAAAGGGTATTTCAAAGTTCAGCTTTGGGATGCAATCGTATAATAAATCATCCATTACGTATTGCGCTAAAATGGGAGACATTTTTGAGCCCATAGGAGTTCCGAAAACTTGTTTGTAAAATTGATTGTCAAAAGAGAAACAGGTATTGTTAAAAACAAATTCTATTATTTCTAAGAAGTTTGATTAATTTAAAGAACAGTGATTTTTGATTTTGGACCAATTTTTTTTAATACTAACTTTGACTAATTCTAATGGGATATTGGAAAATAAAGACGTAACATCTAAGCTTATAATGTGGTAATTTTCCGGTAGCTGAAACTCGTTAATAAAATTTGCAAAATTAAAAGAGTCTGCTATGTAGTATTCGTTATTATAATCGGATGCAGTGTTTAAAACCTCTGTAATAAAACCAGCTAGTTTAGCAGTTGGGGAATCTATGGAGGATATTATTGGTCTAAGAGAAATTGTGGGTTTATGTGTTTTTGGTAAACCGTAAAACTTGGGGCAAATAGAGTTATAAATCATCAATTTTTTCGCAGTAGCGTCCGATAGTTGTTTTGATTTTTTCAATTTTGAAATTATTTGGTTGGCTTTTTGTTGAATTGTATATGTAGGATCGCGTGGAATTTTTTTGTAATAAACTTCGTCACTAAGTAAGGACATAGCCAGTTGTAAATATTGTTCTTTGTAAATTGCGACCGTGACGTTGCCTTTGTCAGATCTCGTAATGTAGATATCTGGGTGTTGTTTTAAAAAAATCTTGGTTTTATTATACCATTCAGTTGTCTCTGAGAAAGTAACCTCTTCTGTATGAAAATAATTGGTGATGACATTGGCCGCCTGTGCACTGTAAATATTTTTTTCACCGATATTGTCTACGTGTGATATTGTTAATTCAACGTCTGCTAAAATATCTGGGACTAAGGCGTCCTTTTTGGAAACGAAGATTTAAGTTCGTCAATCTTTTTAAGATTGTTGCTTTTTGTCCTGTAAAAAGCCTGGTTATACACTATATTTTGTCTCCGGAAAAACTCAAGATGAATGTTTATAGGTATATTTTCCTCTATTCTCTGTCGATATGTGCTAAGTGCCTTTTCCATTCTTTTAACATTTCCGTGTGTTATCTTAATCTCTAAATTTAAAATCTTACGGCTAAGTTTGTTTCTAAAGTAATAAAATTATATTGATTAGAACCAACAGTAATAAAATTATATTGGACTGGTACATAAAACCAAGCAGCTCAGGTAGATATTTAAATTATTTCTCATACCATTCAGAAAAAATGAAAATAAACCTCATACTAGGCCTAAAAAATAGAATTTTGTCAATCTGTCATCAGTCATTAAGGGATCAAAATCTAAAACGTCTAAATAACCTACTATTGGACAACTCTTACCCTCAAAGCCTGCTAAAGAAATTAATCTATTCAACTGACACTATAGTACCAAACAATTCACCAACTGTTTCTACTAGCCCTCCAATAATAAAAAAGTATGTTTCCTTTCCATACGTTCAGGAATTAACCCCTAAATTAGCGAACATATTCAAAAAAGAAAATATTGTTATAGCCAATAAAGCCGTTAAACCTACGAGCAAACTTTTTAGTTCTCTTAAAGATAAAACAAAAAGGCATAACAAATCAAATGTAGTATATAAAATAGGTTGTTTACATTGCAATAAAAAATACATAGGGCAAACCTCAAGGCCTCTAAAAGATAGAATAATATCTCATAAAAGTGATATAAGAATAAAACCGTCATTCAGCAAATTTCGAAGAGGCGGAGGTTCTCGAATGTGAAATTAATTATTTTAAAAGAAATTTCCTCGAAATGGTGCACATAAATAATCAGGAAAACCCGATGAATAAAAAATCAGATATACAGAATCTCAATATAATATATAGCAATTTATTAAACCTTAAAACCAAATAATCGTCCTTGCCTTCAAAACACAAAAGAAGGATTATTATTTTTTTTGCTATCTGAAAAAGAAACAAATAGGTGCATATATTTTATTCTTAATATTCTAGTTAAGCCTCGACTCCGGTCGAATACATTGGAAACCTACCTTTCAACGGTTTCGTGTGTGGTCAAATTTTTTGTTATGGTTTTTTCCTGTCTGTTTGTTTTGTGTTAAATACTTATATAAAAAGGTGTTCCTTTCATTCACAGAAATGAATTTCCTATTGGATAGCTGTTTATATTTGTAACCTCACTTACAGTAAGTCTAAAATATTTTAATAATTTACTTTATATTAACAAACCATTTTGTAGTGTGACTGATGAAGGATTAAAATAAATCCGAAAGCTTTCACAAAGTAAATAGAGTCATCTATTTAATGTCCCAGTAACATCAATAGGATTATTAGGCTGCAACCCCGCTATTTCGTGTTGTCCATTTCATTTTCAAACAGCCGTGAAATTATAAAGAATCTATATATATATATATATATATATATATATATATATATATATATATATATATATACATTTATATATACGTATATACATATATATTTCTGAAATACATTTATGTTTCTTCAATTTCATCGGATATTTAGTTTTTTCACCTATTGCTAATCTTACGTCCATAAAATAAATTTTTAGAGAATTTGACAGTATTAAAATATACCTCTTATATTTATATTTATTTTTACCCCGAGACAAGAACGTTCAGCGGCAAAAACGAGAATGACAAAGTACTGGCGTCTCTTCGAAAGATAATTTGTAAATGGGAGTAAATCAAAAGAAAATCTAATATAAGGGCTGTCGGTGTCAGATATTAACGACCTTACAACAGTTTCTTAGTTAAGGGCGAAAAAGTAATTTTCAACTCCTCCTACTTTATTACAGCGAGGATATTAGTCTACGTATAGGGTTCAAAGTTTTAACAATTATTTTGATATTTACTTTACAGTTATAGAATTTAAAACAAATCATCCTTTGTTAGAGTTGTTAACTACATCAAAAGTAATAATGTTTGCTATAATAATAGTACATAATAAGTATATTTGGCAAATAACTATAATGTTAACACAAGAATAAATAAGAACTATTCTTGTGGTTTTAAGGTTTGGAGTACGTCAGCGTATTATATGCGGATGGAACTTATCACAAGACTACTACGAAGTTTTCGTCTGGTGACCAAAGAACCAGCAAACTATCGGGTAGTTTTTAAAGGTAAACCGAGTGAATTAAGTCGTTAATAACAGAAGTCGGTAATCGGCAGTAGATGTTCACATAGGTACCTCCATTATCAAAAAACACTCTTCAAATTTTTTCTAGCTTAGAGTAAAACTCGTTAGTTTTGAGTAAAACTCGTTAAGCCACGATTTGTCATGGTGTTTTATTACTAAAGTAACTGATCATATTTTGTATCAATTAAAGCAGTCGTAAGAGCAGATAGAACCCAAAATCCACTATAACTCAGGCATAGGTACACAAAGATACACACTTGTTGCCCTGGCGCCAGCTCAGGACGTTTTATATTACGTAGATAAGATAGGTAGGCCCGGATAAGTATAATGTTCATATAAAGAAAAATAGAGGCAATAAGGCTACTAAATCTAAATTCTTATGCTGCATCTTTTTAAGTACTCCAAGAATATACTTTCTAATTTATTATTTTTTACTGCATTTTGCATCAATATTGATTGCAGTGTTACCAATTAGCGGATTAAAATCCGATTTGCGGATTTTTTCAGAGTGAGTGGATTTTTTTTCGGATTTTAAAATATTGCGGAGTTTTCTCGGATATTTTGTTAAAAAGTTGATATTTGGCGGATTTTTTTGTTTTAATATAAACTAAGCAAAACAAGGGAGTACAATCGGAAATTTACACAAATTCCGGGAAGACTGAAGATAAAAAAGTACAGCCTGCAAATGCGCAATATCTGTCGAGTCTATACTTCGTGCTCCTCCCTAATAAAACGGGTTGCGAAACTGACACATATGTATTCTCTTGTTTATTTAGGACGACCATCCTTCTCTAACGCATTATTTAAATGGTAATAAATAACAAATGAGAGACGAATGCGGGTCCACCAGGCCACTCTTATTTGTTTGGTGATTTTAGTGCTTGTATGTTCGAAGCAAATAACCACAACTGGTTATTCCTTGAGTTTTTATGTATAAAAATGCTATTTGTTCCTAATTTTTGTATTATTCTACTTCTGCATACTGATTATGACTGTGTTTTATACTAAATTTATATGAACACAAGCGGCAAGGATCCAGAATACAATTGCTAACTTGATTGGCTAACTTCGGTCACGTTTTTAGGTCGTATTCCGTTTCCAAACCTGTTTAACCAATCCAAATGACAGAAATCTGGCAACGGTTTCTGAGAAACCCTTTGAAAAGTAAACATCCGTCACATAATTGACAGTTCAAACATTGGTTACCCGACAACCAACAAAATTCATCGGTTGTGCTGGTGACACTGTTGACAGTTATTTTCAGGAACCGTGTTCCGTAAATAACCGACTTTTCAGATAACCGGTGTATACGGAACACGAAAGCGAAACCAAGATTGGAAACGGAATATGGCCTTAATGCGGAAATCTATAATGCGATAGTTTATTTCAAGAATGCATAAATCCTGTATATTCAGTAGTGCTGATCGCAGCATTTTGCTTAATTATTGAAGATGTCAGAGTAAGTTCGTTAAACTTTCGTCGTAGAACAGTGGCAAGACATTACGTTATTTTTAATATATTTTTTAACTAAAATATATAGTAAAAATACATATTAGGTTAGGCTAGGATTGGTTAGGTTTGCTGTAAAGAATTCCAAGTCTATATTAAAGCAAGTATTTATTCATAATCATGAAAGAATATCGCAACACTGTAAAATATACAAGATTTTAGCTTCTGATCATTTCGGTCAAAGTTGATGGTTAAATTTAATAAAATAATAGATACAGAATTTTTAAAAATAGTTTATAAATGGACTACAAAATTAACAATATGAAAACTTTTTTAAAACATACCTAACGAAACGTTAATTTTATCGACCAGTTTTTTTTTTAATTTTCGTCCATCCCTATCTGGGAAGTTCTTGAAGAAAAATCGGATAAAAATCGGATTTTTTGAGAGGAATGGTGGATATTTTCGTGTCGGAGCATTAGTAACACTGATTGATTGCGACATTGGCAGTAATTTTAATTGACCTAGGTCTGAAATCATATAGGATAGAGCTTATGTGTTGAGCTTTCAATTGAATAAACGGTGATTTAGATTGTGGTAGATTTCATTATCACAAGAGCATAGAGGACGATTGCTGAGACATCTGCATGCCCAACTAGGAATCGAAAATAAGATACACATAAATGTCTTGAAATATGTATATAGTGAATCAAAGGCTTTTGGTTGAGTTCAAGATATATTGATGTGTATGTATTTTGGGTATTATTAAAGTATTTCTGATAATTTCTTTCCCAATGTTGATACTTTTTACTTCTGATATACGCGAATATATCAGAATAAGGGATATCATTAATTCTCAATTGAAGACACCGGTGCAAATAGGAGATAGCTCCATTTTAGCAATTTTTGTTTTTCTACGATTTATTTTATTTTATATTTTGTATTCATATGTAAACTTTAGTACCTAATACATAATATACTCACAAAATGTGCTTATTGAAAATTTAATGGATAACAGTAACAAAAGGAAAACTTTGGAGCTGCCCCCTTTTTGTACCGGAGAGTAAAAAAAGTCAAACACAAATTTCAAAGCAATTATTAACAAAAAATGTTATCAAAAGTAATAGATAAACATAAACTAATTTTCTGTAAAGCTATCTTCTTCTGACTGAGTAGATTCTGCTTGTTGACACTTCAGATTATCATAAAACCACATACAGTCAGAAGGGACATATTTTGTGGCGAGTTCTTTCACATGCAAGTATTTGGGGCGTTTAAGTGGTAACGGTCCAGAATCAAGTAGTAATGTAGAAGGGGGTAAAGTAAAGTTACGCCCGGTTTCTAAAGAGTGAACAAGTCCTTAAAGCAGGTACTGGCTGAGCTGCTGCATTCCACGCCTTTTACTGTGTACTCCATGACACGATAAGGAGATATAGCAAATTTTTGTTTTCTTTGATTTAAGACGCACTTTTTAAAAGTCTTGCTAAAATTACCACTGAAGTTCAAAACCACTATATATTTTCGGCGTGTGTTTTTTACCAATGCAACCCATTCTGCTGGCAATACGATTCTTTCGCGTTTTCTTTTCTCCTTTTCGATCATACCGAAATTTCAATCGTAAGGTAGGAAACTATGTCCTGGTTCTGGATATCTGTGTATAATTTTAGCAAATCTATTAGTATTTGCAAGTGTGTAAAGATACTGAGCTTTGTTTTGGTTCTTATTCTGTAAGCTACAGTTGTCAAAATATAGATATAATTTTATCACTGTTGATGATACAAAATGTTCAAGAAAATAATGTAATTCCCACTTTTGCCGTTAAAAAAAAATCTCCACTAGGTATATAGAGGAGAAGCATATTTTGTTGATAATCAGAAGCTAACAACTCCATCTCATCTTTGTTCTCCAAAATTTCTGCAGTATCTTCTTTCATTTTTGTGTAAAAATAATTTGCTTTTATCTCATGCAAGGCTTTTTCAGTTATTAAATTCCTTTTTACTTCTTCATCCTTTTCCGCTGATATGAGGTTGTCCGGTATATCGCAAGTCTGGCAACTGTCTGGCCGTGGCTTTCCAAATGAGATGTAATTTGAAATAAAGTGCCGACAAAAATAGTCGTATGTTAAATTGGGGCTTTACTTTTTTATCGTTTTGAATGTCAACGTAAATATCGGATTCGTACTTTTTAAGATAAAGCCTATGCATTTTTCGTATATTAAGTTCAGGTGACAAATAATTGTTTTAATTTTTAGTGCGGCTATAGTGTGACGATCTTTTTGAAAATGACTGTATATGCGAATCAGTTTAATAATCCTCACGTTTCATATTAGGGCAATTGATGTGCTTTCCACGCATGTCTTTTGGTGCCGGAATGTTATCTTTCAACTGCTTGATAATAGTTTCGTTAATAAGAAAAGTACCCTTTTCTTACTAACTCATATAATGAACAAAAAGCATTTCTGCAAACCTTGTTTAAAGTTCCTAGAAATATGTCCCGTTTCTCTTTGTTAGCAATGTTATTAAAAATTATTAAAATATCCTGCTTAGTGGTCTCGTTTATTTTTTCCAAACATTTGAACTTACACTTGCAGTTTTTCCCAATTTTCCCTTCATCTTTCATTCATTTATTTTTGTTTTTAATGCCAATGTAAGATTTTCCCTCAGCTTTCCTTTTCTTAGCAATGTTTCTCTTTCACTTGCTTTCAACTCTTGCACGCTGTTTGGCAATTTGTTTTTTCACAACTGTTTGTTTCTGTTCACCGTCATCACTTTCAAAATCACTTTGGGCCATCGATGACATTCCAGCACATGAATTAAAGAGAGAAAATTTAACATTAGGTCCAGGGTCATCGGGAGAAAAATCCAGGATCTCTGTCCGAATCTTCAAATTGTTCGCTTGAAGTAGTGCTTCCCGACATTGTACAAACACAATATTATTCGACAAACTCTGTAAATGTACAGAATAGCAACGTAAACGGAAGGCAGTTCAAATGTAATGTAGGTGCTGCATAGAAGCGGCTAAAATATGAATTATTAATTCTGTGCAAAAACGAGGCAGCTCCGGAGCTGTCACTTTTTTGCACCGAATTTAACAAGGAGGTAACCGTATACTCATTATATTTCCCTTACGCGTTGGCGAAGCTGACTAGTTTTTACAACAATCGATAGAGCAGCTTTGAATTATTTTGTAGCAATTAAAAACGAAAAATGGTAAACATATGGAGTTGTCTCCTTTTTGCAGCGGTATATGCAATTCAAAAGAGCATGCTTCCTTGGCAGCCTTATCAACTTGTTCGTTGTTAGCTATACCAATGTGGGTTTTAACCCATATAAAAATTATTTCAACTTCATTGAAATAAATTTTTAAAGGGTAATTGAAGATGTTTGCGATGTTTATAATGTGTTTTCAAGGGATAACAGTACAGATTGTGATCCGACAAAATTGTAATCTTTTCTATATGATTATGAACGTAAAAATACTTTAGTGATTTTCATGTTGCAAAAGCCTCAGCTATATACATTGATGCCATGTCAATACATTTAAATTGTTGAATTGTCTTGAGGAATACTGAATGGAGCCGTCGGTGAAAAATTTACTAAGCCTTTATAATTATCTAAAACACTTTTCAATATTATTGAGTTCAATGATTGAAAATTTGTAAATTGAGGTAAGGCAACTTGTACTTTTATTTGAGTTATTTCTAAACTTCAACACAAAATGGACATAATTTTTAATTACAATATCATCTGCTAGTTGATGTAAATGTCGGCTAATGGTAAAAATAGCCCACAATTAGCCATTGACCAAAATGATTACAAAGTTAGCAATACTTAATTTCTAAATTTTATCAATCAGAGCGTTGTTTCTAATTCTCATAATTCTAATCACAAATCTTTTGGCCAAGATTTTACGTCGAATACGTAAGGGTGGTTCTTTACATTCCCTTAGTAGAGCTTGTGTAGAAGTCGAGCGCATGGCTCCCAGTATCAGTTTGAGGGCCCTAAATTGAACACAGTCGACTTTATGAAGACGTTGTTGTCAAGTTTGGATCTAGTAAACGCTTCATAGAACATTAAAGCTCTTCTTTGATCGGCACCCCATGACTTGGATTCCACGGCCCGTAGTATGTTTATAGTTTCTTCACATAATTAATATGTTCGGCCCATTTTAACTTTTGATCTAAAATCACCCCCAAATATTTAACTGACTAAACCCATGGTACATCTGTACCATTTCAATTAATAATTTTACAATTCTACGTCCTGATAAAGGAACCATTGCAGATTTTTGGTTGGAAATATTAAATCTATATTTTGGAAAGTACATAGTTCGGTTGAGATTTGCTTTGCAGTCTTTGAATTTGTATGGCTGCTATATAGACAAACATCATCAACGAATTGTAACAACGTACAGTTCAGGTTCAAATCATGAAGATCTTCCGTATATAGTAAAAAAGCAAGAATTTTATTACCGCTCCTTTATTATTTATATATAATTTTCTTAATTTATGAATTGCTTTGTTATTATAAAATTTGATATTCGTAATTTAAAATTAAAATTTCTTGTTCAGTTTTCTGGAGTAAACTTATTAAATCATGTATCTTATTAAAGTTAACTCTAGTCGGGTAATTTAAAAGTCAAGTTTTGCTTTAATAGAACACATGCTTTGATAAGTTTACGGAAATTCAACAAGAAATTTTAAATAACGAATATCCTTTTAATATTAACATCAGGAGTGTAATAATATATGAACATTTACCTAGTTTGTTGAAATGTTTGATATTTCCAATTGTTATTTTTTTTCTTAACAAATTATGTCCATTCATTTATTTTATTTCTCTCGTGATCCATCGTCAAGCGGAATCCAACTTAAATACTGTTTGGCTTTCACGGCTTGTTGGACCTAAGAGGTGATGCTCTATCGCATCTAAGATAAAAATGTAGAGTCGAGTTCTGTTGTTCAAAAACCGCTTATAGAAAGTATTATATTTAAAAAAACGACTTTTTTTCTGTTTTTTCTATTTTCCGATCGTCGGTTGTTTTTCTAAACGTCATATCTAAAATTTTCATAAAGAATCAAAATTTTTTTATATTTACTTTTTTTATTCCTTCAAATAATGCCTTTAAAAGCCTGCCAAATTATAAGGAAAACCCCTGTACAGAGCTTTTATTTATATTTTGGCAGCTATTCATAGCTTTAATTATATATGATACATAAACACTTTAAAAGCAAAATCTGAAGAATTCTTTTAATAGACTACTGTTTGATACATTTGTTTTTAAAGACAACCAACAAAATTGACGAAAACCATTCCCTAAGCAGACTGTTTTTAATGAGTCCACACCTATGTATTAGAAGCTACAGGGTGGTTTAAAAGTCTGTTCAGTTTGCCAATTTAAACGGGATAAAGTATCAGATTTTTTGTTTGAGTATTTGTATTGATATTTATCATAGAACTATAGATGATAGAATTTTAATTGTGGCAACAATATTGGCTGTACGGTGTGAATCAGGCCGGTCGACACTACTCCATAACATTCACTGTGCTATAAAAAATTGTTCTTTTGCAATTTTTATATAAAAATACTTTTATAAAAATGTTATGCATTCTATTCTCTATTGGCTATAAGGTATCGCAAAATGTAAAAACATTTATTGATATTTGGAGAAGGTCGAGGGAATCTACAGGATCTCTACTATCCTTGTATAACATAACGGTACATTATACTTGTGCCTCAGGTCTCCTTGGTTTAACCAAACATAAAAAAGGTACGTTCGTATATAACTGCTACTTTCAATGAACTATTAGCCATCAAATAGAGAACAATGCGGAAACAAGATCTTTCCATTCGATTGAACGTAAACATCTCGACAAGCTAGGCCATTGTTTTAAAACGTTTTAGCCTTGCACCCAGGTTAGACCACATGGTTGACTAACTACCTTCTGGTAGGGTAAATCCCGTTCAGGGTTAAAAACCACGTTATCTATTCCACAGTCATTTTCGCCCGCCGACGCTAACCTGACCCTAAAACCTAGCTGTGTGATGTGGTATGGCATTGAAAGTCCGCAGTAGCCATTACTATTTAAGTCAACATCCAGTCGCTCCCTAAAGAATACGTTTCTCTATTCCTCGCTTATCAGACGGACAAAGGTGTCCATGATGTTGTAATACAATATTATATATAGATATATATATATATATATATATATATATATATATATATATATATATATATAGTGAGTGGGAGAGTAGTCACGACCGAACTAGTTGAATACAAAAGTTTCAATTTTTTTTCTTGGGGTAGCGATCTGGGGCTGAAGTAAAACTCGTTTTTTACATACGCCGAGCTTTCGGAAATTTATTGTTTCCTTTTTCAAGGGTACAATACAAAACAGAACTTTACAATATTGCACCAGCTCTCTAAATTAAGCTTTAACGTTTTTTTAATATTGAAAATTATATACAATATCTATATAAAGATATCAAGGAAGAGAGATGAAAGATTTTAACATTTCTAGTTGACTGAAAAATGTCTTTTTTTGAATTATTACTTTCATTTTCTATTTTCTGTGCCTAAATTTTACTTAACTGCCTAATTTAATTAATACTAATGTTTTATTTGTGGTAAATTATGCTTTTTAAAATATTAGGATTCTACATTTATGTTCAAATTAGTTTATGAAAATTAATTTAAATTTAATTAATACTCTAGGACTTACGTGCAAGGTGAGTCTATTACTACATCTAGCTTCTATGTGAAACATTCCAATTTTTTTCATTTTTGTGTTATATAGGACTACATATTGGTATATTTACATAAAAATATAATTATTCTACACGTTTACGTTTTAGATTCATCGCATCTAATGAAGACGACCGAGTGAATTATCAGTGGAATTTCTTTCTGTGGTTTTTTATAAATTAGGTGAATAAACAAAAATCGATACAAAGATCTGACAGAATAAGCATATTTAACAAGTAATAGTATCTCTTTCTGGCGCTAAATTTGAACTTGTGTTGTTTATTATAATTACGTTATAAACTAGAGTTAACTAATTTTGGGTGGCTAATTAATAAGATGTAATTGGTTGACTGCTAAAACAATCACAGAATTCTCCCAATCTGTAGTTATTGTTTATAAAAAACAAAAAAGAGTGCATATTTTTTGGATTATTTTTACTCAAATTGTGAATTAGTATCTGACTGTTTTAAAGTCATTAAAAGTTGTGAGTAAATAACACTAAGATCATTAATGTCTTTTTTCTTATTCAGACACTCATTGTCTAGGAAAATCTCCACCATTTCTGAAAATTTTCTTTTGTTCGAATTTTTTTCTGTGTTTAGAACCTTGCAATTTTGAAAATCTATGACATGATTTGTGTTGGTTGTGTGTTCTGCAAGTGTGCAAGAATTTTTTGTAATCTGCAGTCAATTTTGTGTCTAGTTATTTTTTGTTGTAAAACAGTGGAGGTTTGCCCTATGTATTTTTTATTACAATCATTACATGTAAGCGAGTAAACAACATTTGATTTTTTAGTTGGTTCATCTCGATCTTTTAGCCTGGAGAAAGTTAATATATATAATATATATATTATATATATATATATATATATATATATATATATATATATATATATATATATATATATATATATATATATGTATTAACACTATTCTTAAACATATTTTATACTAAAAGTTTTTATTTTTTTGGGTATGGGTTTGATTAATGAAACTTGAGCATTTTATTGCATGCCTCGAAAACGACTGTAAATGTTTTCGAGACAGGAATAAAATGCTTTTGAAAAACCTTCAAACAAATGGACAAACGTCGAGCTAGTTGCAGAAAAATCAGTTTCATTTATCAAACCTATAACCAAGGAAAATAAAAACAAAGTCGATTCAAAGTCAAAAATATGGTTTATTGTTTAAGAGGGCATCTCGTTGACAAAGCAGTAAAAAAAGAACTATGCTAAACGTAACCACTTTTAACTATAGTCATAGTAATTAAAGTAAACATGAATAACATATAAACAGTTAAAATAAGAAGGCCAAAAACCTAGTCAAATTACAATAACAAACAAGTAAATAAAACTGCAGCCAGTAAACACATTGAGAAATACATATATTAGTAATATAGTTCTCTCTATCTAATGATAAGTTAAACTATAAAATAAAAAAACAAATGATATTTGATTTAAAGCCAATAAATTAAAATATAAGAGGTAGAGTGCTATAATGTGACATTTAAAATATAATCACATCAAACAAATAAACACCAATATAAACAAATCTAATAATAAAATAATAATCCATATAAAAGATGAGAAACTAAGAAAGCTATCACAAGAATTTTGGTTAGTAACAAGACAAAAGAGCAAATATTCCAAACTGTCATTAAAAAATTCCATAAGACTATAGTACGCCTTGCTGATTAAAACTTTGAAATAGTTTTCCTGAATAATTTCAAGTCTGCAACACTTCTATAATTTAATGGTAGATGATTGTATATTTTCAAGCTTTCATATGTTAGCGAGTTTTTAGTCAAATGGGCAGCGGCAGGTTATATATTACTCGCTCTCACATGGTAAATGCCGCTCAAGTTAAGTTTATGCGACATTCGTTGTGATCACTATTTCAATCTTTGCATGTCAGTGTTAAGTAATTTCAAAAAAGAACGACGTGCCACCGAGAAACCTCGGCATTTTGAGATTGCGTCGTTCCGCAACGATATTTTTCTACCACACCGCGTAGTAAGCGACCACTCTGACTAATTGCATGCATTTTCACGGGTGCGATTTAGCCTTCTAAAAAATCACAACCGCAAATTGTGCCGCTATCATTCTGTGGACGACCAGCCGTACACTATACCACGATGTTCTTAAGAACATCGTGGTATTTCTTAATAACTTTATGGTTTGTAGCTTTTGGCGAAGTTCTTCAAATACCAAAATATACATTTACTGTTCACGGCACATTTCAATGAATAGCCAAGCTTTGCAGCAGTCACCCATGTTGACAAGTGAACAATGAATGAAGCAATTAAATGCAGACTAAGATATTTTTCTAGATCAGTGAACGCAACGAAGCCAGCGATCTGGTTCACACTGGTGACAGTCGTTATTGTTACCACAATTAAAAGTCGGTCCTCTATACTTTCGTGAGATGTACTGAAGCCGCTGATTATGAATATTTTGAACTTTGAAGGCTTTTTGAGATTTCTCTATATAAAAGTTACGGAAAGGTAAAATACTGCTTAGCTTATTTGTGATTATGTAAAGCGACTACAAATATTTTTATTGATATTTTTTCGTTAAAAATTTATAATACATTCTAAAAACTAATATCAGCTCCATCTTGTGATATAATTAGATGATTTGCAATATCCTCGATTTCTCTTATGAAATCTACATTAGTTTTTACGCATGGAGAATAAAAATTACTTAAAAAACAGTGCCCAATATTTGGGAAAATCTATTCTTATGTCATCCACCCAATCAATCATTAACAAAATTGCAGGTGATATCTAATCTCACATGAAGACTATTGTCGAAGAAGAATTGTTCGACCGTTCAACTCCTATTTTTCTTACTAAATGCCAGCCACCAAAATCTTAGTTTTGGAAAATTTTAACGAAAAATTCAATATAGCTACCGGTTGTATATAGTTAGAAAGAAAAAAATATCAAGTCAAATATACAGACATTTCAATAAGAAATATGTGCTTGTACCATATTTTTTAAATAGCATTGTCACTTCTCAAAAATATGGAATAGACTAGATTTTTTTATTTACCAACCCCAAACGACAACAATTTACACCAAGTATATTTCTTTATCTGATAGAAACGGTTACCAGTTTGGTGTTATACTCACTATAGCTGCTAGCCAACTCGTGTGGGTAATGTAGAATGAAGTGAGGAGAGATAAAGTTGACTGTTGGAACCAGATGTCCGCTTAAAAATTATTTTCTGAAAATCCTAATTTATTTTTTAAATATGTATTAAGTTCAAATATTTCTTTCTGCCTTATTTGTCCTCACGAAGCTATGCCATTCATTACATATTAGTACAAGAAGTATAGATAAACAAACTTAAAGGCTTGTTAGGGAAAATGGTGCGTCATATCGCTAGATGCATACCCAATAGACTGTATTTGGGAATCGGGATAGCTGGAAAAGTTATGTCATATTATGCTGAATTAAAACTGAGCTTTATTAAAAAAAAAGTACTTGCAAAATCTAAGAATAAAGGTTTACTGAACTAAAATGTCTATTAACTTTTTATATAGGCCGCAAATTGCAGGATGCCGCCGCAGCATAAATCCGAACTTGCATTATTAGGAAATATCTCAAATAACAAGACAGCGCAATAACGGAACAGGCATTTTTAAACTACAATTTTCTTTAAAGGCAGGGAGTTACCTTATTATAGCAATAATTTTGAATTATATATTAACCTTTGTATAAAAGTAAATCACATTTTTGTTCATCGAACATTTCGGTTCATTTCAGGTGAAATAAAAGAAGTTATTAAAAATATATATATCATAATAAGAAATTGCCATGTTAGTTTCGAAATTTTTTGGGTTAAATAGGAAGGAAACATTAATAGTGTATTAGAAAATTGTTTTAAGAATGGTCGCATATTGGTATTTTGTGAAAAAAAGCTTTATGGGGATACCTTACCTAGACTCTTTAAGAGAAAGCCTCTCAGAGATTACATTGTACAGAAACCCCGACAAGAGAAAGGTTTTTGTTTTAATTTATGGATACCATGGGGGCTCAAAGCTACTACAATGTATAGTGGTTCTAGGCAAAAAAAATTCTATTGATTTGAAATTTAAGATCTTGCAGAAGGAAGAAGGAAAGTCCTTTCGCAGGCAACAGATTATATAATCAGGTCGCTCTGGGAATAAATGAGTGAACAAAATAGGAGTTCTTTGGTTTTTTTAATTAGACGGCAAAGAGAAGCATGCGTATTTTCTCAACAGGCATGGCGAAAGACTTAATAATAAATGATAAATGTTAGATCAGAATCTAGAAGTAACTGTAAAAATGAGGCAGATCTGTTAGTATTCGTTGATATTCCAGTAAAATAAACCTCTGTGTGGTGTTTGGAACGTCAATAAAGCGAATAGCTCTTCTTTGGAAAGAATCAAGTAGGTGAAGGGTTGAGGGTTGAACTTTGCTGCTCCCCTATATAATATGAGAACAAAACTAAAATTGGGTTTGATTTTAACTGTGTAAGGAGCAGGAAAATATCATCGTGCTCGAAAAAGTAAACTCAACGCTGCTGCCGTGGTTATTCATGCGGTGCCAGCAAAGGTCGGGTTTTAAAGCAATACCATTTTGATCAAAGGATTCTTTGATGATAAGGAGTTAATTAATTATTTGAACAGTGTGACAATTCTTACGGGATAACTTGACAGACGTTAAAGGCGCATTAAAAATTATTGTTAAATGGTATTTTAATTTCTTTGAAGGTACTAGGCTAAAAATAAGGTTACAACTCTATATCTATCTAAGAAATGATATGTAAGAGTAGAAGGTTCTATCACCAGTAAAACTGTAAATAGGTTTCCTGGTGAAAGGAAGCTAATCTTTAATGAATTTTGAAAACCAAACGAATGACTCTCAGTCACTACAAAAATAGTTCAGTTGGTTAGTTGACAAAAGACCATGGACTAAAACCAATTTTATAACATTGAAGTTAAAAGATCTGCTGTCGTCGATTAGCTTATAGGCATCAACGTAATTAATAGGTAATATCGATACACTCCTTTATTTCCAAAAGTTTTTGGCCTATGAGTAGTTAAAATAGGGGAGCGCCTCCTCCTCCTCCTCTTCCTCTCTCTCATGTCCCTCATTCTTATCTTCCTCCTCTTTTATTCTCATTCGCATCATATTTTTAATTTTTTCTCTTTGTCCTCCCACATTTGATTTGGCATTCTTAAGTCTTATAAATAGGTGCATCAAGATCATTTTAGTATGCTGAGGCACATTTACTAAGCTATGCTCGAGTTGCGTAAAAAGTTATTTTTGAATTTTTCCACCAATTGTGTATAAAACAAAAAAAAATGTGTCAAGTAATAAGTGAATTATGTGTAATCGCGAAAAATTAGCTACATCTATCAGACAGTTAAAAGTTAAATATCTCAATTTCTTTGAAGTGATTTCGAAAGATGAATACACCAAGCTGTTTTATCCAGTGAAACGAGATTATTTGGAAGCAATTGACTGTTGTGATGATTATTTAGAAGGAATTATAAGCCTTAGTACGTTTTTCAATACATTTGGGAAATCATACTTTGTAGGAGAATTAAGCCACCTAATAGAATTTATAGGAGAAGATTGCCAATTTATACCTGCTATTATTGTAACCCAAAAGAGGTTCCAATTATACGAAGATAAAAAACAGGTATTATCAAGAAAAGTTAATCCTTTTCGCAAGAGACGTCCCCCCACATATTTAAGATATTATGTTAAATAAATTAAATGGCTGAGTTGCTGATTGCAGTTAAATTATTAGAGGACAAATTTAGTAATCTTTCAAAAACCTATTTCTCATATTCTATGGCAAGTGGTCCGGAGTGAATAGACTTTTATTATAATCAATTGCGGAATTCGTAAAGGCTGCCCTCTGTTGCAACAAATACTGTGAAACATTAAATTTTTTTCAACTTATTCAAAATCTAAAAGATATTGGCTTTGGTTACTATTTAAAAGACTTGAAGCAATTTATTGACGAGGATACTATTCTTCAAGAAATTGAAAAGGAAGAATAAATTTAATAATATTCACAATAGAGCAAGTGGTTACTGAAATATATGAAGAGTTTATTATATCTGCTGCATACTTCCAATATTTATCAATTGTAGGCGAAGAAGACGCAGAAGCACAAGATTTGTCAGTATACTTTAAGAATATAGATCGAATGGAACAATGTAAATTAGCCGCTCAATTTTGCAATGATTATTTAAAATATATAAATGAGTATGAACTTTTAAACGAATTTAGAAAATTAGATTTAACGTATCATATTAATTGTATTCAATCATGGTTAGTTAATGCAAAATAAAACTGTAATTAAGTTTTTTTATATTTTTATTCATTCATAAAACAATTGTCATATAAAAATAATACATTTGTCAAAGCACACATACAAGGTGATTTTGAATGATAGAAGCATTTTGGTTCCATTAGCTTTAGCGCTGTTTGTTCATCTATTTCAATCACAGGCTTTTTAGAACATTTCTCTATAAAATCCTTTTTTTCGGTTCCTTTTACAAAAACAAAATCAGCTTTCTTCGTAAGTGTTTCATTTATTTCTGGGAAATAATGTAATGGAGTAAATCAATTATTCCAATGCATACAATGATGATTTTTCATTAGCCATACCGCCTGCTTGTGACAATCAGGTGAAAGAAACTCCATTGGAAAAGGCTTTTTAAAAATGTAATGAGTCATTTCATAACCATCAAAAGCTGCAAGCTCTTTCGGTATAAATTTATTTTTTTCATCCTTGAATCCTTGAATATCCATAACCAATCTCATATTTTCAAAGCAGCAAATTTTTTAATGAGAATTTTTTTACTTGAATAATTTGCAATTTCTTCTTTCAGTTGATTAATTTTAAAAATAAATTTTTCAATTTGTTGTAGTTTTGATGTCATGACTAAAACTAAAAGCTTTTGAAGATCCCTTTTAATTAAATCGAAATATGAAAAGTGGGGATAAAGTTTATAATTGTTTCACAACTTTAGTAAGAGGGTTGTAGCTAAATAATTTGTCATGTAAAATAAGACAATAAGCAGAAGTATCTTTTTTAATTGCATTGTGTGTCTCAAATTCAATTCTCATCACTACGGATCCCGTTTAAATTGTTTCTTTTTGATGGGATCAATCAATATGTGTAATAGGACTAATATTTTTGAATTGTTCAGGATTAAAAATGGGTTCATTTGGAACACCATAGTAAGACTGTGTAAAGTTGGCAAATATTTCGTATAAAGAAAAAAATTTGTTTTCTTCGAAATTTAAGTACAAATCCTGATAAGGATATCTTTCAGAATTTAAAAATACTCTAATATTTGACAAGGTAATATTGTCAAATTTACTCATATTTTTAGCAATTTTCCCTTTTCTGTTTTCTTGAAAGCCAATCACAAGATGACGAGGAGCTTCTAGTTTACTAGTTGTTTTTACCGGCCATGTGTGACGGATTGTTTCGGTTAGAGAAGAATATTCAACAAGTTCCCAACTCCTGAATCCTATCAATATATCTTTATTTGATTCTAATATTTTTGATAGAGCAAGTTGTTTTGGCATATCAACTAGAATGTGAGGAACTTTCCAATAAATTTTATCGAAAGTAACCAATGGAGTGTCAGGAGCACTAACAGGGTGTGCCGGATCTTCTTTGAAGATAACACCATCTAAATCATCAGTTGATCTAATAAGAACTAATTCCTGTTTCATATTCATAATAATTTTTCTGTAATTTTCAAAAAATCCTAAAAGCATTTTTAGTAGTATGGATACGGAGAATTATCCATCATTATCAACTAAAATTTTATCACCTTCTTTTCGATGTGGAAACCAACCTGCATTTTCCAGTTTTAAACTTTCGTTGGTATTGTGGGAAAGGTAGCTTTTTAAGGCTGATGCTAATCCAACATTTCTTATTGAATCTATAGTAATTCGGTTTAGTTCATAGCGGATTTCTCTGAACAAAAAGGCTATACCATTGTTAATAAATAGCAATTCTTTCTTATATTTATCTTCTGTATTAGTTAATTTTCCTTCGATATAAAGTAAACTATCTGATGGTAGAGTGTAAGCATCGAGTTCTTGAATTGGGATCTTTATTTCATCATTGTAATTGAATTTTGAAGAAATATATGGTTGATAAGTGTGAAGCTCTGAACTAACGATGGAATTGTCTACATAAAGCTTTTCGTTTACGTTTAATATGTTCATTATTTTAAAACAGTGAAACCCAAAGATGTGAGAAATTTACGATTATCTCGTCTTAACTTGTTGGTGTTGGATTTGATACTGAACTGTTGTTTAGTCTTTTTTTCTTTTTATAAGCTTTTACTTTGTTGATAGTGGTAGGAGCAAGTCTCATTCCAAGGGCTCTATTATATCTAACAACCATTTTATATGTCACTAGCTTGTAAATGTAACCTTACTGTTATAGTTTCTGCTCTAAAACTGATAAGTTCTCCGTGTTGATCAACTATTTTAACGGTTATATTGTTAATTGCTTTGACGCTGACTGGAAAATACAAAATGGGCAAAGGAGATTCCACTATTTTATAGCCTGGAGCTACAGTTGGATAAAACTGGTGAATAATATGAACAGGTTTACCAATATTGTAAGAACCGACACAAATATCAATACAAATAGCATACACCTTAGTTATTTTTGCAACATTATCTGATTTTTCCTTTTTCATAGCTTTTAGTATCCTGCTATTAAAACCCAACATTTTTCCTAACGAATCTTCCTTGGTAAAATCAATTTTTCTACTACACGTTAAAAAAGTTTTTAGAGTATTAACATTTGCTTTTAAAAGAAAAAAAAAATTTCATTCGGAAATAAATCTTCTATACTTTCTCTTATGTATGTTTCTATATCTGTAATGTCATATGTTCCGTCGGGATTAACAATTACTTTATTATCTATATAAAATTTATTATATCCTTCTTTTATATCGGGAATAGTAATAAACGTTTCAAAATCAGCTAAACCCAGGTAATATTGTTTTCCATCCTCTAAATATATGGGCGGATTAAAATCAGCAGACAAAACAGAACTGTTTCCTGATATGGCAATTGTGGTGGACATTGCAGTTTATATATGAATGAGATATTACAACAAATAATGAGTTTATATATTTTTTTGCAAACATTTTAGGGATAGTTGACCACAGTTATATGAATTAAATTTTTTTTGTTTGTTTTGCCATTCGAATTAAAATATTTGAGAAGTTCAAAAGGTGGCTTTAAATTTCCATAACTATCAAAATATATTACATTTTTGTTATTTTTAATATAAGCAATCTAATGAGATCCTTTATTTTGTTTTTTATCCAAATTTACAATACCACACTCTTTCAGATTAATTTCTTTTGGAAGTTCATCAAGCATAAAAACACCTCTAAAGCCAGTTATTTTTAACAGCTTTACATATTTAATAATATCATTGTTCGTAAGTGCTCTTTTTGGAAAAGTTATTTTGAGTTTTTTTTTGTCTGATTGCTTTCATTTTGACTGATCCTCTTTTATAAGGTCTAATAAATAGTCCTTTTCCTTTATATGGTCTAATATATAATCATTTGCCTTTAGAAGCATATTCCATTGCAATATTATTCCTATATATTTCTTCTAGTTGCTGTTCAGCTGCTTTAGCATCATTTACTGCCTTAGCAATTCCTGCCGCGCCTCCACCTAGTGCACTCAGGGCGCCAAGAATGAGAAACAAAAAAGTTGAAATCCTCCAACTTTTTTGGGTGTTCGAATGATACGTTTTTTTCTCAATTTAAGTTTACTCCCTTTTTTATCTTTAAATCCCAAACCGAACTTTCTTTTACCCTTCATTATTCCTGCAACACTTAGAGCTGCAATTTTTTCACCAATAGAAGAATCCTTAGCTTTTACTCTATCCCAGGCTTATTTTTTCTAATATTTGGTCAGATATGTGTCTTCTTGATAAATCTTCAGTCTGAGATAATGATATATCGTGTTTTTTACAAGCGGAATCCAATGGATTTATACCAACGTCACCTCTAGTTAATCTTTTCTCCAAGTTGGTGCCGGGACCACAATAATTATATCCTGGTATATGAACTTCGAAGGGTAGTTTACTAATTAATTTATTTACTAAACCAGAGCCTTTTCAATTACGTCTTTTGATAGTTTTTTTCAACGTATGCCGACCCACAGTCATTGAAGTTCTTTTTATACTAAAAACACATTGACATTTTTCTGGTATAAATACTTTTAGAGCTAAAAATATTTACTAGTGTGATTAAGAATGAGGATTGAAAAACAAAAATTCTCTTTACCAGTAAATAACCATGACGAAAAATTTTTAAGTAAACAGTTGAGAAAGCATGGTGACTTATTTTGCGGTGGTTCAAAAAGAGGACTCATAGTTGGTTGCAGTGGTAGCGGTAAAACCAAAGTTATGCTTACACTGCTCGAGCATCCTAATGGAATTAGGTTTGAGAATGTCTATGTTTATTCAAAGTCATTAGATCAACCAAAATATGAATATTTAAGAAAGTTGTTAAAGCCTATGAAAGAAATTGGATACTTCGAATACGATAGCGATGAGAACATTATTTCACCTCATGAGATAAAGCCAAATTCCGTTATCATTTTTGACGATATTCCTTGTCATAATCAATCTATTATTAGGGACTATTTCACGCATGGAAGGCATATAAACACCGATTGTTTTTTTATTTTTCAGGGATATTCCTCAATCCTTAAACGTCTAATTCGAGAACATTCCAACTTAATAATTTTATTTAAACAGGACTGTTTGAGTTTAAAACATATATATATATATATATATATATATATATATATATATATATATATATATATATATATATATATAACGACCACTGTATATTGGATGACATTTGATCAGTTTAAAAATATTTGTGCTAACTGTTGGATGGATCCATATGGCTTTCTTGTAATTGACAAAGATTGTGAAGTAAATCAGGGCAGATACAGGAGTAAATTCGATTCCTTTATATATTTATAAAAGTGAAAAATTTGCAGTTTTATTTCATTTAAAACTTGTACAGCATGGATAAACGTTTAGCTCGAGAATTAATAAGATCGAGACAAGCCGTGAAGCAGAAATATCGAAGCTTGAAATTAGCTACTTCTACCGCTCAGTCCGAATTAGAACAAACTTATAGACCAATAACAACCTCTTAAACAGCTAATTTCAAATGTTGGTAAATCCGAACCATTCGATTTAAAAGAAGAAAGAGTTTCAAAGTATGAAGAATTCAAAACACCTGCAAAGCATTATAAACAGAAAACAGGAAAAACTCCGTTACTCCCCACAGAACTACCAACATTTTTAGATGACAGTAGTATCACTTCTTCCTCTCCTGTAGTACAACCATTGACATCAACTGTTATAGCGGAAACTTCAGATCCTTCTAGTGACACATCAACAAATTTAAACTTGTCAGACATACTGGAACAAACTAGAAAAACAATTCAAACCTATATTGGTACACCGTCATATAAAGATTACTTAGCAGATTTTCATGAATTACCCAGATCATATATTGATGAGGGTGTGAAAGACACACAACATAAATTTGACCATTATTATGGAATAGTTCATGACCTCGAAACGGATAAGTTTTCTTTTGGTTTAACACAGATGCCGTTAGAAATTATTGGAAAAGACATTAAAGTGGGAGGAATAACGTACACAGGCACGCCAGGTTTATACGAATTGCTTTTCAAAAAAGAACCGAAAAGTTATAAGAAGGAAGATTTAGATAATTACATGAACATTCTAGCTAAAACAAATGTATATCGTAGGAATTTTGATTCAAATGAACAAGTTCAAGGAAATACATCACACAAATATGTTACAATAATAGGACCATATTTACAAAGAAAGGGGATTACAAAGACAAAAACCTAGAGTAGTTACGGCATTTGACAAACCAAAACCTCCGTTTAGAACAACTAGAGCCAAAACAACAGGAAAGTGATTAATTTTGAAAACAAGCAGATCATATACAGACTATGTATACTTGAATAATGTAAACGAAATTGTTGATAGGCTACGTTTATTAATTTCATCAAGTGATGCGGGAAATAATGCTCATAGTAACGAGATTATCGCTATTATTGAAGAATTAAGAGAAGATAAAGTTATACTATAAATAACAGCTATTAAACATAATCATATTTATTGTTTAATGAAAGCTCAACATAACAGTTGATAAATTTGGACGCCATATTTCAAAACGTCAAATAATAAATTCTGCTTCTTTGGAAAATACAATTTATTCAAATATTGAAAGTAAAATTCTCAACAATTTTAAGTTAGATTTTATTAAACAAAATCAAAAGGGAATAAGTGACATTCATAATTTAAAAAGGAGATGTTTTTGATGAAAATTTTTCAGAGTATGAAAACCAAATTAAAGGATGTTATACCTCAATTGAAAACGTTAATAAACAGTTGCTAACGCTAAATCAAATAAGTAAAGATTTGCAATTTTTAAATGAACATGTTAAAAAGGAAGACAAAAAATTAAGTGATGATATCAACAAAATTAATAAAATAATGGAAACAAATATAAGAGAAGTAATAATTGAAAAACACAAGGAAAAGATTAAACAATTAAGAACTTTTATAAAAAGGTTAGATGGTGAAAAAAAAAGAAATCAAAATAGCATTCTTAACAGTAGAACAATTGACCAACTCTCTTTGGAAGAAAAACAACAATATATTTCCTTGGAAAATAAAATGTCCAGTGTAATTAAGAAATTAGAACAAGAATAAAATAAAACAGAGGAGGAATTCAAAAATAGTGATAGTAGATCAACTACTTTCTTAACTGGAGAGATAAAAAACTCCTTTAATGCTTTAGAAAAGGAGATTACTAAAATTAGTAAAGTTTTTAATGAAAAAAGTTATACAATACAAATTGATAAATTGAATGAATGGGAAAAAACATATAAAAGTTATATTTCGAATTATTACAAAACAAAGGAATTGAACTTCCTTTAAATTGAATAAACAAGTTTGTTGTCATGTCAACCGTTAAACAACAAGTCGTTAATGAATTACATAAACCTGCTAGAAAAAACTACAAACGCAGAAGGGTGGTGGTGAAAGGGTTAAATGACCTTTTTCAAGCTGATTTGGTTGAAATGTTACCCTATGCCAAATTTAATAAGGGATTTAAATATATCTTGATTACCATAAATGTATTTTCTAAGTATGTTTGGGCCGAACCGGTAAAATCTAAATCTGGAAAAGACGTAACAGCGGCAATGAAAAAAATATTAATCAGTGCAAAAACTCCACCAAAAAACTTGCAAACGGACAGAGGGCGAGAGTTTTTCAATGTAAATTTTCAAAATTTGATGCAACAATTTCGAAATAACCATTATAGCACGTTTTCCAATTTGAAAGAGAGTATAGTAGAAAGAGTAAACAGGACTTTAAAGAATAATATGTGGAAAATATTTAGCATTCAAGGAAATTACAAATGGTTTAATATATTAGCGGATATTGTAAAAGAATATAACAATACAAAACATTCTTCAATAGGAGTGAAGCCAAAACAAGTAAATAAAAAAAATGAAAAGAGAATCTTGAAATCTGCACTTACTCATGCTAAAACGTTAGATTTAAAATCTCCAAAGTTTAAAGTGGGTGATCACGTACGCATAAGCAAGCATCGAGAGGCATTTTCGAAAGGTTACACACCAAATTGGTCAAATGAGATATTCCACATTAAAGAAGTCACGATGACAAACCCCTGGACATATTTAATTCAAGACGAAGATAATCAGGACATTCTAGGTGGTTTTTATGAGCAAGAATTACTAAAAGTAAAGCATACCGATGGGTATCTTATTGAGAAGATTTTGAGAAGGAAAGGAAACAAAGTTTATGTGAAATGGTTAGGACTTGATAAAAAATATAATACATGGATTGATAAAAAAAATATTGTTTAATTAAATTGAAATTAAATTTTAGTTAAATTTGTTTTATTTCTGTTTCTCACTTTATGCTTTAGCTGATACAAATTACAATGTCTGAAAAGTACCTACTCTTATGTGCTAATTAATTTCAAATAAAATTCACATTTAAGAAATTAAAATTTTATTAAGTAAAACATCAAATACAATTTTTATTAAAACGTGTCAAATATATTTTATTTCTATGTTCCTCAGAGAATATCGAATCTAAAATAAGTTTACAATCATTTTTTCTTTTTTCAAAACGGAGTCTATCTACGTACCACATCTGAAAATTACTCCTACGGGCTTGTCTGTAAGCAAAGCTCCACTTCACTAACACATGCGCCTTATTGTTCTCTTCCAGAAAAGATATTGTTTTCTTCGTAATATTTTCTTTTTGATTCATTTTCATTGTTTTCTTCGTAATATTTTCTTTTTGTTCCATTTTGCTTCAATTTGTTTTCCATTTCTTCAGGATATAAAGCAAGTAATTCCATCATAGTTGAAACATTTTCACTGTTAGGATTTTGTGTTGGACTTATTATATTATAAACATGCGTACACAAGTCGCCACAATCAGCTGAAATATTATTTTGAAATATGTATTGAATTCTTGCCTTTTAATTATAGACAATCTATAATCAATAATTTCCTTCAATCGCGACAAATTGTCCAAAGACTCTTGTCCTAAGTATATGAAGTGTGGGCCTTTTGTAATTTGCAGAACAGGGATATCATTTATTTTCTGGACCTGCAGATGAATGTTATTTATCTTCACACTGGTTTGATCAACTTGAGGAAAGTAGGAATTGTTTACAATAATTCCTTGATGAACACAAATGTCTTTCCAATTTTCTTCGGTTAGTGCGATTAAAAATCCAGTTTTTCCACCAATTACAATTTTTTGGGAAAAATCATTTAAACTAATGCCAACAAGAACAAATTTTGACAAAGAATTATTTAAAAAATAAATTTTTGAATTAAGAAGCGTTTCTAAAGGTTTATGAACCACGGCGTTGTTCATAATGACTAAACGAGACTGAAACATATTGCGTTATTCTTGTACTTAAATATTCTCATCCCCACTTTCTTTATAGTTTCGATTAAAATGTATTAATGAAAAAATAGATTTCCAGTTTGAAATTTGTAATAAAGATAAATAATTAAAATGGTAATGTATAAAAATAATGCAAAATTTAATGTAACACTAATGATGGAAAAGTAATAATTTTTGAATCTCTCATAATAATTGGTACAGTTGGGGGTTATAATTTGTAACTGATTATTTTTAAACTCTAACCTTTCGATCCAATTTGTATCAAAAATAGATCGATTTGGATAATGATACAAAATTTTAAAAAAGTTACTTGCATTTTCATCTGCATTTGTTCGTTCCATCCAACTAATTGTACTATTGTTAATTAATCCAATTTTCATAAATTTACAATATTTACTTAGAGTGACGTCTGTTTTATTAGAAAAACATATTTCACACTGTGTTACGCCAGGGGGATGATGAACATAAAAAACATTTTGGAAAATAAAATAAAGAAGAATGAATTGTGATCTACTGATAATCATTGAAACAAATTAATAATTATATTCCAAATTTATTAATATTAAGCAGATACTTTCACCACGAAAGCAAAAGCAGTTGTAAAAAAATAACAATAAAATACTTAATTTAAAGATATGTAAAAGTTCATAAATAAGGATATTAATAATACTATATAAAATGTATAGCTTGAAGACTTATTTTGAATGGTTACAATTATTTGATTCCTATTTTTCCTAATTTCTTATGCTCCACAATAGGATCATCATAACTTAACCAATCAAAAATTTCAATACCACAATAAAAACATTTACAAATATCATTAATTGAAATATATTAAAAGCCGGCTCCAGTCAACACTTCTGGTCTCAATCTTCCTTTCCATTTCTTAAAAGTGGAAAGTCGTTTTTCATATGTTTTAAAATAACTGTTATCAATTTCTTTGTCAAAAGTTTCTAGGCACATTTTGTGAAAGGCTTATGAAGACTAACTTTGGTTTGAAAAACAACAAATTTAAATACCTTATAATATCTACATAAATATATCTAAATCTTCATGTTCTGCATTCCATTGATACAAAGCAATATCTTGGTGTCCCCAAGCTAATGTATTAAAACTATAGGGAATTTTATACCGCTTATCATCTTCAGAACTCAAAGCCAATTTATTAATTAATTCGGTGAAAACTGTGTGTTGTCTAGATCAAAAAACATACATTGAACAAAAGGTTTTAGAATGATTTTCAACAACATCTTTATAATGAATAAAATCCAACTGCTTTTTAATGGCACTTTTCTTAACACCTTTTGCTTTTTTTATTAAACTATTTTCCGTTTTAATACAATATGCTTTTGCTCCAGTACCAAAGAAAGCAGTAATGGGTTCACCAGCATATTCATCTTTGAATTTTCCTATAACTGATTTTGTAATAGGCATTTCATGAATATTACCAAATTCATAATTAGATGTATCAAATTTGTGAATATTTTTTATCATGTCAGAAAAAATATTTGGAGTTGTGACTTCTAAAATCAACGAATCGGTATCGGTGTATAAAAGTGAAATATTTTCCTGATAAAGAGGTTTTAAAAAATTATAAAAGAAATCATACATGACAGTTTTAGATATATCTAATATTGACAAGCCTACATATATTGGTTTATTGTAAGTAACTTGAATCTTTTGCATTTGAATAGCTACCAAGTTTTCAGAAAATATTGTTAAGTCCTTGAAATATGGTTTTGCAATTAAATTCTCAGCACCTTCTTTTCTTCTATTTTTTCCCACTCTGTAACAAGTCTTACGTCAATTCTCCTATCAACATTTTCCATAGTCTTGCCATAAATACTATTATTTGCCAACTTGTAAGTATTACGATCAAATTCATTTTTGAATCATTTCTTAATCTTGAATTCAAGTCTATATATTTTTTTAACCAATCAGATTGAGAAAACTGTAAAACTCTATGAACTTTAGACAACTTGAGTCCATGTTCCAAACATTGTTTTAATAACTAATAGTGAATAACATATTTTGATTTATCATTTAAATTGGGTATTAATTTTATGCATTTAGAATTTGGCGGTTTAAAGTTTTCAGGACAAACGGGAAAATCGTTATGATAGGAATGTAGACCTGTAGGATATTCTAAATCAACTTCTAAAACATATCCCTTATTAGATTTTTTAGAAATATTCATAATATTTAAATCGTTGATTTCTTTATCTGTTAACCAAACAAAATCTCCCGTTGGAATGTGCTGTGACATTGCAAAACCATACAAATTTGTTGTATCATAATAAATTATGTATTTAGTTGGCTTTAAAGGATCAAAATTTAAAAGAAATGGATTATTAGCTTCAGATTTTCTACAAATGCAAGAGCTCACACCACCGCGAACGCTTTTTTTGAAAAAGTGTATCATATCTGGATCTGTTAACAATTCTAACTCTATTTCAGTATAACGCAAACACGCCTCCCATTATAAACCTGGAAAAGTGTAAAAATGAGCTGGATCGAGCTTATATGTGGATAAACAAGTGCTTCTAAAATTTTCAAAAATATCTGCCAAAAGTAAAGTATCAAGAGAGTAAGTAAAGGTCGTAGTATTGACCAAAGAGATTCACATTTGAACACTTGCCAAACCTTTACAGCTCTTTGATATTCTGCATCACTGATGTGCTCATCCGTTAAAGTATTATAAAATTGCTCTTTCTGAGGTAAAGTTGTTTCTTCTAATTTTAAATAATCATCAATATAATTGTAAAGAAATACACCTTTTTGGCGAATAAGTTTAAATCTTTCTTCATCATTGATTTTTTTTTTATTTTTTTACATTGTTCACCTTTGAAGCTTTCAGAGAGATTTGATAAAGAATGGGATAGAAATTGAAAAGAATCAATGAACCTTAACGATATATTTTTTTTCTTACCCTTTTGTGTCTTTTTATCAAAATAGTTATCCACATGAATAAGCTTTTCAAATGAAATATATTTTTCCTTGTTTTGTGCACTATAACTGTTAGTTGTTCTTTGTTTAAGCATAATTTTTTAAGAAATAGATGAGAATCATAATTACGCAAATTATGCAATATAAATGGAATAAAGTTAGGTATTATGTAATTTATGTTGCAGAGTGAATGAGCTGGATCTCTATAAAGACCAGTTATATGACAATGATCTGCAACCCTGTCATTTAAAAGAGGTTTATTACAAATATGACAAACTGTTTTCATAGTTCAAAATCTAACCCGCTTGGTTGGTGAAGAGCAGGCACAACTGCCCAGGCGAAGCAAAAGTTGTCATCATTCCTAATGTTGATCACAGCTTGACGTCTCTTGATCTCTTGAGGTAGTTCGATAAAAGATGAGGCTCTCAGCAGATTGTGCTTGTTAACATTAATTTCTAAATGAAGTAAATTCATCAAAGCCCATCCTGCAATGTAAAAATTAAAAAATTACTTTTTTGTTGCCGTTGTAAAATAAGAAACGATAATCATTCTGTGTTTTACCTGAATCTATTGCTGCAAATTCGTCAGCTTTTTGGTCAATAGCAATAATGCAAATTTTTTCATCGCTAACAATAAATTGACAGATTTTTTTTGTCTAATATCCCTGGCAAATGACTTGGAATTTCTAATTCATATACATTAAAAATGATTTGACATCATAGCTCTCAGCTGCTTATTAACATTAATTTCTAAATGATAAATTCATCGAACAGTTCCATATGTTAAATTGATACATTTATGTTTCTGCAGTTCTTGAATCTCTTGTAAATTGCTGCATTCCAAATGTTGAAAATATTCTTTCACATTTATGAAGTTTTGGGGTGAGGAAATCATCCTATAAGATATTATTCGTTCCCTGAATGCCGAGTTGATAATTTTAACACCTTCCTCCAAGCCTATTTTGGAATTGTTCTGGTGCACACTAGATCGAAAATGTCCACCCCTTAAACTTTGGTTTATATTTTTCTTGCATTCTTTACAATATTTGTATAATCTATAAATTAAGAAAAAATATTTTACAAAATAAAACATGAAAAATAAAATGTTCTAATAAATAAATAAAATTAATTGACTTTATGAGTCCATTTCTTCAAATGAGTCAACTAATTTGTCAAAGGCCTGTTTAACATAATTCACCGTACTTGCAT